>OZ023213.1:55481033-55636033 GCA_963995525.1 Escarpia spicata | reverse complement strand
CATTGCGCAGAGAGAATTTGCAAAGTACAAGTCATATCAGAAAAAATAGCGAGTGCAGAATGGCGTCACATGCTGCGGCGCTAAAGCAGCGAGGAGATAACAACTGTGTGAGCCTGCCTTATGAGAAACAGCCGTCAATTAGTGAGGACATAACCCCGTCACATGCTACGACGTCCAGACATCGAGAAGATAACAGCGTTACGAGTGGCTAGTGCTAACGTTAAACAGATGCAACACATGGTGAAAATGGACGTACACTTTAGGGGAGCTGGACATTACCTGTCCGTGTAATATCTACATATGGGGCGGATACTTCTGTTGCGCAGAAGCTGCGTACCAATACAAAAAGTCCAGGTATTTTGACGATGTAATCACAGCGATAAAGATCCAGACTGCACGTAGCGGATTACAGGCGAAATATCTCAGTAAGCGTATAACATGGAAAGCGGAATTAACATCCGCATGGCTAGCTCAACGGCGACAGATAATGTACGCCATTTTATGTGTGAAATTCCGTGACTCTCAAATGCGCAAACGTTTGATGAATACAGGGAACGCACGTGTGTGTGAAAATGTTCCTAGTGCGGAAGGATATTGGGGCAAGAGTTCGAGGCATGGCAAAGTGGGTAAGAATATACTGGGCGTTATTCTCATGCAGTTGAGGAACTTTATTAGAAAGTGTACGGAACGCTCTTGAACTAACGGTTGTCGTCATACGGTTATTAAAAACAGATGGCCGAATGCAGGAGATAAGTGGAGTCACATGCCTTATCACTAATGCCCAGGCACCGCCAGCGGAGTCGAACACGTGGTACCATTGTCCTGTTGTATCTCGTGAGTTACACCTGTGTCATTGGCGTGTATATAAACCTACCAAAATCTGGTGAAGTATAACATTCACTCTCTAGCAACGTCAAACAACTTCACACCGACTCCTGAACTAACGACAACATGGCGAACGGTTACGACAAGGCATTTCCCGAGGACAACATAAATCTGAAACGCCTTGGCGAGTTAAGTAATGGCAATTACGTGGTTTATCGCCCACTGACACTCGTAACGTGCGTTTGACCTCCCAAGTATGTATGTTAGATTCACGGATGACAACATAATAATAATAATAAGATAACTACTATTGCGCCTAAATCCTTGGAAACCAAGCTCAGAGGATTGGTCAATCTCAAAATCCATCAGTAGCATTCCAGTTGTCAACAGATGGGTCAAGGCGCTAGGGAGATACGGTGGATCAGCAAGGTTGTAAACATCAGTTTTTAAATGACGACAGAAGTTTGTAGTATTTTCAACTGATCTAACACTAAGAGGGAGCATATTCCAAAGAGTTGGTGCAGCAACAGAAAAAGCCATAGTTCCAATGTTAGTGTTGACTTTAGGAACAAAATGTAGGTCAGAACTAGATCATCGAAGGTGGATATTTTTTTTTACAGGAGTAAGCAATGAATGCAAATAAGATGGCTGCTTACTGGACAGTGCTCTATTGCTTTTGGGTTTGATAGATCTCATGCGGTGGTGATGAGTATGTAAGGGTAATTTATAATTTATTAGGGATAATTAAGGTGTCATTAAGATTATTTAGGAGTAACTAAGGGGTAATTAGGGGTAACTAAGTGGTAATTAGGAGTAACTTAGTGTAATTATGGGTATTTAAGGGTGAGTAAGAGGTAAATAGGGGAAATTACTGGGTGATCACGGGTAATTATGGTAAGTATGGGTAACTAAAAGGTAACTAATGGGTAATTAATGATAATTAGAGGTAAAGGGATAAATAGGGGTTCAAAGTTAATGCTTCTTCTTCTTCTTCCGTTAAGTGGCCACAATCAATACCTGATTATTCTGCCACTATTCTGGTGAGCTGGCATTTGAAAAGAAAAACCTATCTCCTACAAAATATATAAATATACACCCTACAAAGTAACCTTAAGGGCCAATGTCTCAAAAAGTGTACAATTGACAAAAATCGTGTCTTTTGTCTCTCACATCGTAAATTATAAAGTCAGCCTAACGACATTTTCACCATTAATTGATAACATTACGTTCTTTCAGGACATGTAAGGTTTGACAGCCTTGTTAATTTTTTAAATGGCAGAAATTGGCCGTAAGTTGCCAAAAACGGCCAAAACGACGTGTCCAATTGAAGTTTCCAAAGTTTGAAGTAGTGCCATACAAAAACAGTGCTGTAATTAGTTCACTGGGCAAATGGAGTATATATTGGGAATGTACAGTAAAAAAATCATGTTTAAACAATTTAAGCTAAACAATGTACATTGCGTTTTCTATAATGACCAATTTTTGCGTGTCCAGCGTCATCGGTTTACACGGGTCAATTACATTAATTTATTATTGTCGTTGTAGGATACCTATACATGTATTCTTTTCCTACATGTTAAGTAAATGATATACCAAAAAATATGGGTCTAAACCTAAATTCGACGAAAATATAACACGTTCAAGTAATAAAAATATGGAGTGGCGTTTTAGCTGCGTGTCCAGCGTCATAGATAGAAAAGGATATCTTCAAAACAATAGGAAACGTAAGCCGTTTTTTTATTTTTTTTGTACATACCAGCAACCACCATGCTATAACCCCAACAATGGCAATAGCAACATTCACAACATTTCTTGGTCAAATGAGGATAAAACTGATATTGGAGCGTGTCCAGCGTCACTGCGTGTCCATCGTCATCTGTGGGATTACCGAGAAAGACTGCTGAGAGCGCATTCTACTTTGATATGTAGGAAATACAGTGATCAGTGTATCCGTGGTGGTCGCCTCTATGCTGGTGGGTATTTTTTTGTTTCCTACAATAAATATTTGATGAGTTGTGGTCCTATATGTACGTTTTTCATATGAAATGGTGTAATAGAATAAGGCTGATATGGTAAATTAATAAAGGTAACACCACTTATAGCGTTAGTATACTTAACAGCTGTGTTCTAACAAACCAATGAACGATAATTTGATACGTTGATCTGCGGGAAACTTAATATATGACAATCCTAATGTCTAAGCAACTTGATGACGCTGGACACGCCAATTTAACCAAATGTATATTTACCGGCTGTAGTTGACACTGACATCCTAACTTTTAGTGTAGATGTGTCAAGTACATGTTGCTCTTCATATACAAGAAAACATTTCACATACAATTTAGAAGAACACATTATTACAAACAAACCGTACTAACGCTGGACACTTGCTGATTAATGATAACAATCAACATTTCTAAGAATAATTTCCGTTTAAGCAATATCTATTAATATACGTTTGAAGAACAAGACAGGTAGCAAAACGATATAATGCATTTGGGTGGTATAAAAAGGTAATTTGAAGAATTATGGCCAATGGGCTTACTCACTCACGGCAGTAAGGCTGGACATGCAGCTATGGCTGTGATCCTGCAACGCATATCGCTTACATACTACTGTATCCATTATCTCACGTGATCTGCTCATCTCATTGAATTATTTTCAAAAGCATTTAAGCGTTTCACAAAAACAAAATACAGAATAATTAATATTGCGTTCTACATTTTTTTAGAGTACCCTGTCAACCAAAGAGGCATTATCATGGCAAGCCACGACACGCAAATGTATTGTGCTAAGATCTCGCACCGTTACCGAGATAGAAAGAAAGCACAAGACATCCACATCTTGGCCCATCGTTCCGCTCAGAAACGGGCATATCATGTCTGCGCAAGATACCTCCCAGACCTATGATGGCCGAGAAGGGCCATCGCGTTTTTGTGTGGCAACCTGCAGCGCCATGGAGCGATGACGCGATGCACGATGCGATGGGCGATGCGATGAGCGATGCGCGATGCGATGGGCGATGCGATGCGCGATGCGCGATGCGATGGACGATGCGCGATGCGATGCACGATGCGATGCGCGATGCGATACGCGATGCGCGATGCGATGGACGATGCGCGATGCGATGCGCGATGCGATACGCGATGCGCGATGCGATGCGCGATGCGATGCGCGATGCGATACGCGATGCGCGATGCGATACGCGATGCGATGCGATGCGCGATGCGATGCGCGATGCGATGGTATACATTATAAAGGTGCCGCAATGAGCATGCGTACGCCGAAAACGAGACTTAGGCAGCCATTTTTATTTATTTTTATTAAACACATTTCTTTTTGTGTTCAGAGCATGTGATGATGGCTGATGACGCTGACTGTACGTATACGGTTACACATGTAGTTATTGTGTACAAAAGATTATGTGATAGTACTTCTAAATATTGTCTCGGACATCTACTGGGATTAAATTTAGCCAAACAAAAACGGGTGCCAGGCAGGCAGCCTCTTCGCAAAAACTAGACTAGGGACTGAAATATATTACTTTATAATATGAAATATGTATCTATTCAATATTTTATTTGTTAAATAATTATTGTTTCCATCTGGATATCTATTTAGAATGCAAACATGTTATTTATGCCTTATATAAATTAAAATATAAACTTTTCATAAATTATGCTTCTTGATTTACTCCTCGGTCCCCAATACTTCCATGTCTGGAAAACATATTCCGTGAGACGATCTTCGATACAAATGCAGTGATGTTTAATGACTTAATCTGGGTTCCGTAGTAGCACATAAAAGCAGCGTTGCGCCGAAATACAAGTACGAATAACGCGGTGTCAATAAATAGGACCGCTCAAATCCAGCTACCAGCGCTACTGGACCACGTAATAAACAGCCGAAATTGACAGGAAGTTAACTTGTAGTAGGTCTGCTAGGAGGTGCACGGTGCGTGCTGTGCGTCTACAATTCGATTCACTTAGGGGTCATCTCAGAACGTAGATGTCCGATATCAGACGAAATTACTTTCATCTTGCCTCAGCCCCCCCCACCCCCACCCACCTCAGACGATTTTTTTTAACATTAATATGATGACACCAGTATAATTAAGAGTGTCGGTCGATGTCCGACGCCAGATGAAACTGCCTCAGACCCCCGTCCCCCAAACAAAATAATTTCGCTTGATATCGGACATCGACGTTCCGAAATGATCCCTTAACAAAAATGAAACTACACTCTAGGAACAACGATTCGCTACCTCGTTTGTGAATTTTGTATGTAGGTTGGGTAAAATAATTAGAGACAATACTATTTTAGTTTACGATTTTAAGCTTCTCGCTAGCATATCATATACAGCTCTTGTTTTTTGTCTTGTAGAGAGGGCCCTACACTCATATGCAACCATATGCTTGCAATTGGACTGTTTTCGGTATATTTCCTCTTTCCATATTTAATCAACTAACTATGTATTTCATTATTTGCAAGATATTCATTATACGTGAATGTGACTTGTGCATGACCATTTTCTTGTCACATCTAAGTTCACCTACTTCATCAATGCGAATTGCATCACAATGAAACTGTTTCTGATGGTGTCTTCCAGCCAAAATCCTATGGACGAGTGTGTTAACGAGAAGTTTGTGAAAGGTTGTATGTGGGAGCGAGTGTGCGTGCGAGTGAGCGTGCGCATGTGACTATGTGCGTGTATACAATGCTAAAAATGATTCAAAATGCAAGCGTAGATGGCGCTCAACTATAGTGAATAACCCAGTCACAATTTACACAGGGTCCACTGCCCGTGAATAAAAGAAACAACTTAAAATAGTTTAGTTATATACATATGCGTCGGAACCGGACTTGGGGGGACTGAACCGAAATATTTAGGTGGGGGGCTTGAGATTGAGATGATATTTAACCCCATATATTTAGAGTCACGTGGTTGTCTTGTGTGTCTCAAGGAGGAAGAATATGAGTTTTCTCTTCGTAAATACCCGTGAGGATGTTTTAGTTGCACATACTTGTATGTGCATTTTCTAATTAATTTTATGCGCCACTTGACGATTTTGTGGGTTTGTTTGGGTTTTATTTTGTGGGTCTTTGTGCAGACAAAATATGTGACCTGGCAACACTGTTCATAGCAACATGTTTAGCGTTTAATGATACATTTTACAAAAACAAATTAACATTTTACATACAATCTCTCATCATTAGCGTTACTTCATGTCCTCTAGTTCAAGTTCGTCACTTATGACATCTATTGCGCTTAGGCGGTGACACGTGGTACAAGCTATCGGTACAGCTCGATCGCTTCCTGGACGATTTGCGGCATGTTTCGTCCATGTTGATCCAGCAGCCCCTGAAAGACTCGTTCAGTGTCAACGCGGCAGCCTGAATCACTGGGTTTCCTGCACATCCTCTTCACGTTTCTGATGTCTTCCAGATCGACAGTATCTGAGGCGTTATGAAGAGAGAGAGAGAGAGAGAGAGAGAGAGAGAGAGAGAGAGAGAGAGAGAGAGAGAGAGAGAGAGAGAGAGAGAGAGAGAGAGAGAGAGAGAGAGGAGAGAGAGAGAGAGAGAGAGAGAGAGAGAGAGAGAGAGTGAGAGAGAGAGAGGGAGAGAGAGGAGAGAGAGAGTAGAGGAGAGACGAGAGAGAGGAGAGAGAGAGAGAGAGAGAGAGAGAGAGGTAGAGAGAGAGAGAGAGAGAGAGAGAGAGAGAGAGAGAGAGAGAGAGAGAGAGAGAGAGAGAGAGAGAGAGAAGGAGAGAGAGAGAGAGAGAGAGGAGAGAGAGAGAGAGAGAGAGAGAGAGAGAGAGAGAGAGAGAGAGAGAGAGAGAGAGACGAGAGAGAGAGAGAGAGAGAGAGAGAGAGAGACGAGAGAGAGAGACAATAATCAATTTATTTTACATACTGTAATGATGTACATACATTGATTTGCTAAATGGTACTGTTGTGATTCAGAAACAGGTTCCTATCACTCCGCTATGGATCTTTGGGATGAATACAATTATTAAATATGTACGTCAAATATGCACGGTAAACTTAAAATGCCTTATACGTATGTGTGCAAATTGCATAGCATTAATGTACATCAATTTAAATGCTACATTACCATAAATCTCTGGCAAGAAATACAGCAGGTTTGGTTTTCCTCGGACGACCGTGTCGCTTGTGCGTCTTACGCTGAGATGGTGCTGATTCCACTCTCCAGCAATCTGGTCGAGGTCCACTTGAATCAGCTGGGTGAAGCAAAATCGCAAGCACTCCCTGAAATGAACGAAGCTGCTTGAATTGTTTTGTAGAATTAAATCAGGCCTACCAATATTGTGCATGTCTTGTTAAAAAAAAACTGTTGTAAGTAATACATGCTGTACATAACACTGCGTAAACAATTATGTAAGTTAGTCTTTCTCGGTCCTTGCTTTGAATTGCTTATGTTAGTTACTCCATTCGTTTGCACAAAGACTGTTTCAGAAGTGTACACAATATTGCTTACATCTTAATATCATCGTCGGTTGAAATGATTCCTTGAGACTCGAAGTCTTTCATCAGATTTATCCACCAGTCCATCCCACTGTGTCGAAGCGACAGCCACCAACGTTCAATTATCTGAAAAAGACATTTAAAATATACATCATGTTCTCATTGTAATTATGAAACAACTAATCGAAAATTCAAACGTGTGAATGTAATTAGTATTAATATGCATACATTTGATACGGTACATATTCTTGTAACAATTTTATTATATATATATATATATAGGTAGGTAGGTATGTAGGTAGGCATGCATGCAGGCAGGCAGGCAGGCAGGCAGGCAGGCAGGCAGGCAGGCAGGCAGGCAGGCAGGCAGGCAGGCAGGCAGGCAGGCAGGCAGGCAGGCAGGCAGGCAGGCAGGCAGGCAGGCAGGCAGGCAGGCAGGCAGGCAGGCAGGCAGGCAGGCAGGCTGGCAGGCAGGCAGGCAGGCGGTCGGACATACAGACGGACAGACGGACAGACAAACAGATAGATAGATATAGATATATATTATATTATTTAGGTGTAGACACCTGGTTTCTATGGGAACTCCCATACACCACACTGCTGTCTCGCGCCATGCCATCCAAGTGGTCCCATCTGAAGGCTCGTTGTATGTATATATATATATACACACACACACACACACACACACACACACACACACACACACACACACACACACACACACACACACACACACACACACACACACACACACACACACACACACACACACACACACACACACACACACACACACACACACACACACACACACACACACACACACACACACACACACACACACACACATATAACACACCCATTAAAGATAGTGTATCATTAATATGGTTTTGCGTAAATGTGATAAATCGTTAAAGGGATCAATTATACCTTACTTTCATAAGGTATACATTACACACAACAAAGCGCCTCTATTTAACTGGTTGTCCAGGTATTGATGCATATTGCATAAGTAGGTTAGGACACTCAACAAGACAACTATTCAACTGTGTACATTTATTGGTAGACGTGTGTGATATATTTCATGTTTTCATAGTGATGATGCAATTTGTTAGCACAGGATATACCCTAACACATTGTGCTATTTTCTTCGATATGATGGTAAACAGAAACAATTACACCTTCCGTTTATATGTGTATTGTTTCAGGAATGTACTAGAATATAGAAGATCATAAAGAATTCATTTAATACTGAATCTATTCATATTTTTGACATATTAAAATACATTTAAATTCTACTTCATTTACGAACTTTCTTTTTATTTCTTGTGTTACATAAATATAATTTTTAATTATTTCCAGTAGCCGTGAACATGTGCAACATAGACATGAGTACTTATTTAAACTTGAAAGTACCTGCATTGCTGTTGCAACCATAGCGTACTCAACTACTTGTCTGCGCCTTAAAGGGGAAATGAAATGATTGAACAACCACAGCCCAAACATAAGAACATACCATTTACAGTACAAGTCACCATGATTTGACAAGTACTGCGTCACGGTATATTTTAAATAATTTTTCAAACGTAGCTACTATCGGCACAGGGCGCCGCCATCATGCTCCAGGAGCGTGTGGTTGTACATCCGGTTTGATTGGCGAGATGTCTCCCAAAGCTGTATACAGCAATTCGATAGGCGACGCAGCGTAGCTCTCACAAAATCCGACGAAACGCATACAAACACATAAAAACAGAACAATTTATTGCACTGCCTGGCTACTGGATATACTATAAATGCTAGTAAGCAACTTTTCACATACTTCCACAGATGGTTTCCAACAGAAAAAAATAAGTTATAGATGATGATTTTGACGTGTTCGCCGGTGGCAAGATTGGCGAAAGTCTGCGGTAGTCACTTTCAAACGCCGATTGCAAGCCTAAATACGAAAGTGACGAGCATAAAAAGACATTGAACGTCAAAACATAATTCTTGGTTAAAGCCACAGGTCCATCTCCAGTCGATTTGTTTACATATAACTAGGCACCGATGAAGTAAAATTAAGCGAAATTGACCTGGAAGCTCGACAGCATTGCCTTATTTGGAGGGTGAAGCGGCGCGTAGGAAATGACAAGCCGAAACCAGCTTGTTGTTGCCAAGGTGACTCGGTACTCACGAGTTCCGTTAGGTATCATTACGACTACTATATAGTCCCACAGTTCTATTTCAAAGTCTGCATATATACAAATATGACGTATGCGAAATTGAAAAGTATTAAGAAATGTGAATGTAATGAAGTACAAATACGAGTGAATACTATGATATAATTGGGAATAATGAGTGCTTGTAATCCGCCGATTTAGTTTACAGCAATTTGTGCCGGCGTGTTGCTACGTCGGAATACCGCAACGTCTACATCTACCAGTCTATGTTATCGACTTAGTTGCTGGTGGGGAAATAAGGGGAAAATAACCGTCAAAATAATTACAAAAATAAATGTCAGCTACCGTAGCCAGTATAACGTTTTGCGAAATAATGTCGTCATATATTAGTCAACATTAGTCACAGTCCGGACTGTAAGCGTAACAAGGAAAAAAGGAAATAACATCACAGGAGAAAGCCACAAAGATTAATACATTATATATTTTGTATTTACAAAGTTCAAATGTTAAACACATTTGAGTGCACATGCATTTTAATCATGAAAATTAAAGATACACACATATCCACTAAAAAGAAAACATTGAAAAAGTCACTTGTAATTTCGCACTTGTGCTCCAATTATAATGGCTATTTGCAAGATTGTCTCATCTTGTTCATAATATATGACGGAAGTATCCAAACAACCATAGGGCCTAATACCGAGCACAAGCTTCGAAGGACCCAGCGAATGATTTAGCACGCGAGATGACATTGTCCCTCATGGTAATACAAATGTCACTTGTAGTGCTGCCACGCCATTGACTTGTAGTGTCAAAACATAAAGGAAGCCGGTGGTCGTGTCGCCAGTGCGACACTTTGTCGATGCAGTAGTTAATACAGACAATAGTGTTTTCCACTGCACATTCATCATGACCATGGGTATGCAAAGTTGCCATCGCAGTCCAGCACGCTTTCTCCGACTGACCCTGACCATGGCAGTTCTGTCACTGTAGACGACCCTCCGGATGTCCCAGTCTCATTATCGCCATCTTCAGACGATTCTGTCTGCAACAGTGAGAAGAGAAACATTGAAGCGAGTGATGCAGAATATGTTGTAGCAGGTGACAGAGATATCACTAATGATGACTCAAGTGGTTCTTACACTAATGGGAAAGAGAGAAAGTTTGCCATTTGTGAGAAAAAACATAATGTTACTTTTTTGCACCTGCTAAAGCACCAAACTGCAATAAACCACTTAGCCTAGCATCACAGTGACTGGATTTGCAGTGGTTGTGACCACATAATGTGTTGATGGCCACTCGTTCATGTGGCACTCGCAACGCAAGATTGGTAACATTTATAAGAGTAACTTGTTGACACCAAGCGTCTTCTTCCTGACTGGACATTCATTCACTGTGTACAATTTGGTCAACCTAATGAACCTATGCGCCTTGTCACCCGCCAGTGCTACAGCATACAGCGGGCATATATACTGCCAGAGATAGAAGACATGTGGACATGCCATTCAGAGGCCATCATGTCAGCTCTGGTCAGACAAAGCGTGGTCGCATCAGGCGATGCAAGATATGACAATCCAGGACACAACTCTACATTTGGCATTTACTTCATCATGGACACTGACAGCCAACTCATCATTGCTCAAGAAACTTTTCGGGTCACAGAGGTCAAGAACAGTTACTGGGTGGAAGTGGAGGGCTTGAAACGCTGCTTAGACAACCTGACTGACTATGGGGTGAAGATTACCAATCTTGCCACTGACAGACATCCCAGCATTAGAAAGACTTTGTTAGATGACTACCATGAAACAAAGGCTGTTGTCTGCCAAGAAAGTTGAAGTTGTCCCTTCGATAGATGCAATTGCCAACCACCTGTGGTATTGCGCATCAGCTTGTGATGGTGATCCCCACTTGATGAAGGATATGTGGATCTCGCTCCTCCATCACATCAGGAATTCCCATTCATGGACAGCGGGTGCAGAGTTGGACCGGTAGTGCAATCATGCAACGTATACACAACAAGCAGAAAAAACAACACCATGGCTCACTGAAGGTACAGAAGCCTTCACTGTCCAGAAGGTTATACTGGACTGCCGCCTACTGTATGATATAGAGAGCGTTACGAAGTGCGTTAACACTGGTGAACTGGAGAGCTTACATGCCCTCTTCCTCAAGTATGCACCCAACTTCAGCCGTCAAGGCATCATAGCCCGACTCCACTTGGCCACCATTGATCAAAACACAAATACAAGGTAAGGCTTGTGATATCATTCATCAATAGTTTTTACATTTGATGTTACAAAATAATGTATCAGTTGTTTGACAAAGCTGCACACTTTAGAAATCCAGCAGTGCATTAGGAAATAAACTGAAATGGCTGAAAATCCCTGCCTGTACTCAATAGCAAAACAATGTTAGGAATACAGTTTCAATAATACAATATCACTGCACAAGAGTATGCATGCAAACAACAGATAAAATAATTATAATTGAGGACATCTGTTTACTGTTACTTGAATTGTTTAATTATATATAAATCGAATTGGAATGGTATGCTTTGGAATTGCTTATTGAAATATAAACTTATGCATATATAATATAATAAATATAAACATAATTATATATAAATTATATATATATATATATGATTCAATAATAAATATTTGAATGTATTGTGGAATTCCTTGGAAGTTGAAAATGATGGCAGAATTAGGAACCGATTAAAAATGACATTAGCCGTTTGATTTCAAGAGAGAGAGAGCGCATACAAGCAAGCTGTTTGGTTTACTGTGTGCATGTTACAGCTATAGCCAGCTATTCTTCAGATATTTCTATTGTTATACTGATTTTATATTTATCATTTGTTCAATCAGCGTGAAATGGTGAAAACAGCAGACAACAAGCTACGGTATCAGCTGCAGTATTCAAAGTCTGCTGAGTATGTAGTGAAGAGAGTGATGGCGACAAAGGACTACAGCTTCAGAGGAGAACTTCTAGAGGGCATTGCAGCTAGATGCATGAGTGGCCCAAAGCTGTGAAGTATGCTCCAAGTTGCGACATCGAGTAAGGAAGTAACTCTAGCATGCAGGCATCGAAAAACCAGCAAAAGAGGAGGCTGTGGCAAAGCAAAGAACCCGCTTTAACGATAACTAGAGGATAACTAGTTGTATTCGGTTTACATTGATACGACATCCAATTTCAAATGACAATGGATTTTTATGCTTAAATAACATTGTTTGAACATCACTGGCAGAAATAGAGAAACGTTTTAGGCAAAGTGGATTCTCACTACTGTATAGGACCTCCTAAAGTAAGGAACATCCACTTGAAAGCTTGTATCCTACTTGTGGTATGCAATGTGTTTTATTAGACACTATTCGATGTAGGGAACTTTGGGTATGCGTAATTTACTGGAATAGTTTAACCAAGTCCAAACATGTTACTTATAGTGAGTATATATAGTTTTTTTGCAACAGACCACCATTTCTCAAACATCACAATGTGTGCTACAAAGTAATGAAGCAGCAAAGGATTCAGCTATACGTTTTTTTATATATTCATACTTCATTGTTAGTATTACATTTGAAATTATCACAAAACAACATCTCAAAAAGTACTTAATAATAAAAAGAACACTTAGATAGTGCCATAAATCTAAATGAATTCATTTGGAGGCACTTGATAGATTTTGAAACTAGTACTACAAGCTTTGAATCTGTATCTTGAATAATAAGTACTTGTTTTCCTGACAGATGACATAGCCCTAGTGTTGAAAGTTGAAACCCACAAATATGTAAAACTGGAACTGTATTGGAATATTTTTTATGTATTAACTTTTTTATCACAATATTTGATCATAATGATGGTCCATATCATCAATAAACGGGTTACTTATTGATGTACTATAAGTGCACAGGACTGGCACAGACCCAAATTGTAATACAGTTAGATTAAAATGTGTGTCACAGTGTGAAGTGAATCAACTGAAAGAAACATTGAAAACTGGTGTGTGAATTTGACTAATGTATTGGCACAGTCTGCCATGTAGTCTTATTTATTTGTGAATTGTTTCTCCATATGAATAAACTGTTGATATATTTCATGGTGGCTTCAGTATTACAAATCGAATTATGAACAGGGACATGCAAGACACTACAGATCACATTGTTGTTGCCAAATATGGGATAAGAAGGCACCGAGTAATTCATTCTACCTTTTGGTCAATCTAATCTTACTTGTCCAGGGTTTTTATTTTCACTGTACACTCAACTGTATAGTGCAATGTCAATAGCTGAAATTTTCATAAACCCCATTCGCTTCTGGATACAGTGCAGGCTGGTATTACACGTCTGTTGCCTTTTCAAGTCTCTCCTTGACCACAACGTGAAGTGACGTTATGCGGCTAATCGAACCAATCGATATGTTCTGAAAGTTCATTTATTTGCTTTAGTTGATAATAAACAACCGTTATCTTCTAATTATTGTTATACTGGCAAAACTTTGTTTTATCAATATCGCATCATGAATTCAGTGAATTGGTTCATTTGTTTTTGAAGGGCTGTAATAATTATGATTGTAAGACTACATTTCATGATGTGGTCTTGATAACACAAACACATAATATATATATATATATAACATTTTTATTATATTAAAAACTCCTGTCTACATTTCTATATAAATTAAGCATGTTGCTTGAACACTTTTAAATAGGAATTAAACAACTGTATAAAAAGGATGCACACGTCCTGTCAAGAATAAAAGGAAGTTTATTAAGAAAATGATCAAAAATGGTTTGATGAAAATCATAGACATAGTATTTTACGAAGATAGAATGAACCTGAACATTTGAGATGGGAACAAGTATAATTGCTCTATTTAAATTTGAAATAGTTATTGCTAGAATAATTGGTAATCTTTTACTTAACTGGCCTATATTATTAGGACCTTATGAAAACGGTTTTACCTCCTTTTTTTTATATGTATGTGTTGGTAATTTAATTCTTAATCACTTCCGGTGCAAAGAGGTCAGATATTAAATTTTTAATTGTCTTTTAGAGCAATTTAATCCCATCGAGTCGATGTAAACGAGGTGTCATACCGGGACACATACATGCGAATTGAGAGCATCCCGGGGGCATCAAAACCGCAAAGGCGACTTTCTTGCGATTTTGCGGACATGTCCCCGACCTCAAATCATATCAGATAAACATTCAATTTTAATTGATTTTTGTTTTTATAAATGGTTAAATCTTATTCGTAATGTTTCTTATGGGAATTTACTTCATCGCACGTCTTGCGAAAAAGCGGAGAAAATGAATATTTTGTTTATTTAACCATTTATAAAAACTAAAATCATAATTAAAAATGGGACTGAACGGTATTGTGTATTCAAATAATTACTTCTACTTCCCCCAACATTGCACATCACATTACCAAAATCACGTGGTTGAAAATTTGCCGGCACGCAATATTGTTGGCTTAGCTTATATTCCGAGTGCCGCAAGGCGATCTGCCGGGGGATACTGAGACATGTGTAATCAGCAGCGCCCCCTGGCGCGCGAGATTGTAATCTATGAACACATTATGCTTTTTACTCAGATTATTATATTATTACTATATTATATTCATGAAGAACACACCTGATGGATATTCCGTTGTGGCTGATTATCGCACAGATTTCAACATTACTGTATCCTGCCACGAAACACTGTCTTACTAAACTGTGAACTAAAATGAACATATACATTTATTATGAAAAATACACGACAAGTTTGCAGCAGTTACCTTTATTTGACCTGGCAATGATGCTACAACTGTATTTACAACAATACAATTGACACACAAGCATGCTATAATTATAGGTTTATAATCACACAGGCACGCACGTACACACATGGGAATATATTACAGATGTATCATCCATGGTTGTAATTTACTGGGGGCATGCAAGATAGGCGATTCATAGATTGACTGCCTCCACAGTACTTCCATATCAGGGAACAGATAGACACATACAATATAATCATACTGTTCTAATGAATATGTCTGGCTTAACTTGTGACGCAAATGACGGCTAAATTCAGTTTTTTCGATGATTTAATGTACATGCTTCTTGTTAAACCGACTTCGAATATTGTAGCTATTTATAATAATTGAAACATAAACTTGGACACAAACGAACGGCATTTGCAATAAGCGAAAGTTGAAAAAAGTTGTCGTCTCTTCCCATGTATACAAAATAAGTTTTATATTTTCTACCAAGGATATCCAGATGGAAACAATTTAAAAACTGCATTTGAGCGGTAGAAGAAGTACATATATGTCATGTTATGAAATATGCTTGCCCCAGACTTTCGTCACAACATTTATAAGTACGAACACAACAAATTATGTGCGCAAACCAAATATATATGTAACCGTATACGTACAGTCAGAATCATCAGCCATCATCACATGCTCTGAACACAAAAAGGAATGCGTTTAATAAAATACAAATGGCTGCCAAAGTCTCGTTTTCGACGTACACATGCTCATTACGGCATCTTTATAATTTATACCATCGCATCGCGCATCGCATCGCGCATCGCATCGCGTATCGCATCGCGCATCGCATCGCGCGTCGCATCGCACATCGTCCATCGCATAGTCCATCGCATTGCGCATCGCTCATCGCATCGCCCATCGCATCGCGCATCGCTTCATCGCGCTGCAGGTTGCTACACAAAAACGCGATGGCCCTTCTCGCATCGCGCATCGCATCGCGCATCGCATCGCGCATCGCGCATCGCGCATCGCGCATCGCATCGCCCATCGCATCGCCCATCGTATCGCCCATCGCATCGCGCATCGTCCATCGCATCGCGCATCGTCCATCGCATCGCGCATCGCATCGCGCATCGTCCATCGCATCGTCCATCGCATCGCGCATCGCTCATCGCATCGCCCATCGCATCGCGCATCGCGTCATCGCTCCATGGCGCTGCAGGTTGCCACACAAAAACGCGATGGCCCTTCTCGGCCATCACACAGACCATAAGCTGAGAGCTCAGCGAGCGCGCAAAGCTATAAATGTAAGTAGCGTACGATAACATATTTGTCTTGAGTTTGACTTTTCTTCAAGTAATTGTCTACATTTATTGTAATATTACATGTAAGCTTTCTGTTACATATCAATGGTTAATGTAGAAGTGATTTATTATTAATGTGTAAAATATAAATGTTTGCATATAGAGCAAGACATCTGCAGCGGCAACTCTTACAGTGGAAGTTAGGAAGTCGAAGAAACTCGACCCATCCCTTCCACCTAGTACAAGTGAGATGTCTACGTCTTCGCAGAGTTTGGCTGACTCAGAATACGTACCATTATCAGGCATTGTGTGTTGTGTTACAAACTTGTAAACCATTACACCATACGATTTATGATACTAACTCTGCAAGATATATTATATTTTTTTCAGAAATATGTAACAAGATAATGTACAACTAAGCAAATATTCGCATAAGAGCATAATTTATATTTGGCTGCATGTTTTGTTTTATGTTGTGCATGCTAAATAAGGTATGTTTCTTCCCTGTAATATATAGGTCACAATGGAGGACTGCTATCGTTTACAAACCAACTGCATGGGCTACGATTATGACAACCGATGTTCTTGTTATGGACACAACTTTTCAGTGGTCTCACAGAGTACTGCCCGCGTGGTGATATATATACTTATTTATGTTACATTATAACACTAACACATATTTGTAAACCGTAATTTCAAAAACATATAACTCCCGGCTTAATATTCATTGTTTATATTATAAGAATATATATGTTTATATCATGTGGAATTTGCTGTCTTCTTAACTTAAGTACAACCTGTGTCCTTGTTTGTTTCCTTCAGAGAAACCCTGGTCGTGAAGATTAATTTTACCTAACTACATTCATCAGTAGCACAATAATTAGGAGCTGACGTGACAGCTGAAATACCCACTGCTGGAAACCTACCCAGGAAAAGAAGAAGGTGAAGACGAAGAGGTTGCAAAGACGTGTATGGGTTTTGGAGAATCATTTAAAGCGCTCTACACGTAATCAGAAAGAAGGACTAGGGCAAACAAGAACTGATACGACGCCCATAAACACCGTTTTTGACAACGCTGATACGCCGTGCTGACATAATAATGAGGAAGGACGGATTGAACCCTTTGCGAAACAAAGAAGTGAGAAAGGTTCTCGCTGCCCAAGAATCACTTGTGATGGAAATGCAAGATATTCCATTCAAGAAAAGGCAGTCACTCTTCACAGGACGTCACCTGAAGAGAAGTCGGGCAGGAAGCATTGTCGCGAAGTAGTTGCACCTAGACCGACGATACGTTCTCCGCAAGAATGGTTTCGCAGGACAAAATACAGCACAACACTCGAAGGCCAGACGTATGCGGTTACATGGGAAGGAGTTCATGAAGAGACCGGATAAATTTACACTTCTGCCAGGCAAAAAGAATGCCGTGAAAGATGGTACGAAGAAGGTGCAGAAATATACTTTGACTGACTATAAGGAACAATAAGAATTCAATGTAGACATTATTATCCACGCCGCTGCATGTTTAAAATGGTGTTCGCAGTTGTTTTGTAATTTGTGACGAAGGATAATGATTGTCTTCAGTTAAAGCTACATTGCGTGTCCAGCGTCAGCAGTACATACCCATTTCTTCAGTTTGCCTAGTCTCGATCCCCGGACGCATATGACAGTTGACACACACAAAGATAACTAATCATATTTATTGATTTTGTATCAGTTATAATTCCACACACTTTTGTGAGAGAGCTGCACTAATTGAAAATAGGCCATTCCAAGAAACAATAGAGTGCAAAAACTATCACCAAAGCACCAACGAGGAAAGGGAATGTTTCCAAGTCAAATTTAATCGTCTACCTCTTGATTCTTATTAAATGGCATATACACTAGATGAAAAAAAAAATCCCCTTTACATGTAATTTAAAATGCTCTAATTGTAGCAAATATTGAAATTTTTCGTCGATGACGCTAGACACGCGATGAAAATCACGTTTGACTTCAAGTGACTGTCATAGCAAAAGTAACCCATGTTACATTGACCCATTTATGGAAAATACGCCTCAATATATGTACAATGAGAAAATATAACTTAATTGTTCAGAATGAAACATTTATTTTTGGACCTGTTAAAACCTAATTGTACACTTTTTGGGACATTGGCCCTTAACTGTGGTGGAGCTGCCGGCCGGCTACCATCGTTCGCCCTTCACCTCTTATGCAAGAGGCTAGCCGGCCCTACCCCTGCATAAGGCAGTGGTAGGTCCAAGAGAACAAAACAAGACATACAGAAAAACAAAAAACAACTACAAAGCTACTACAAATACTAAGTTTTGACCCTAGCAATTGAATGTCAGTCTGGAGATCCTTGACACAAAGGTGTCGACTGTGCTGGCCTCCACTATTGGGACTGGAAGATCGTTCCATTTCCTAATGTTTCTGGGCAGGAACGAGTGCTGGTGTTTCTGAGTGCGACACTGTGGCTGAGAGAACTGATGGCTGTGGTCGCGTCGTTGGCGTGTTGGTGGCGGCTTCAGCTTACTCTTTAGTCCAGTGGCACTGACGTGGTTGTTGTGAATTTTTTACAGCATGGTCAGTCTAGCTAATTGGCGGCGTTATTGTAGAGTGAGCCACTGCAGTTCCTCAAGCATGTCCTTGACATTAGAGGTGTTATGGTAGCGCCTAAGGACATAACTGGCAGCTCTTCGTTTTATAGCCTCAATTTTATTCATGACGCTTGGGTATGGGGGTCCCATACCGTTGAAGCATACTCTAAGATGGACCTTACGAAGGACTGGTAGGCTGTCTGCTTAATGGCGATCGACCCTATTTTGAAATTCCTCCGCAAAATGTTGTCGATGAGGGTGTTCCATCCCAAGTCCTTGTTGATGGTGATGCCAAGGTACTTTGCGGAGTCTGTGGTCTCAAGTGTGTGGCCATGGTGCTGGTAGGGGTGCTTCGGGACCTTCCTGGCTCTGGTGACAGGCAGTGTGGTGCACTTCTCTGGGTGGAAGGCCATGCCTCAGTGCTTCTCCCACTCGGCTAGTCGCTGGAGGTCTTGTTGTAGTTGCTCTTGGTCTTTCATTACCTTTACCACGGTATTTACAGCTGTCATCAACAAACAGTCTGGATGGTGATATTAGGTTCTCAGGCAAGTCATTGATGTATGCTAAGAACAAGCAGGGGCCAGGACCGAGCCCTGGGGTGCTCCTGAACGGACATCATTGAAGCTGGATCTAGTGTTCTCCACGGCCACTGCTTGACTCCTGTTGGTAGCTTGTGCTTAGTAGTTTTAGTGGTAATTGTGTGTAACTAAAGGTAACTAAGGGTAACTATGTGTAAATAAATGGTAAATAAGAGGTAATTAGGAGCAACTAATGGGTAATCGAGTGTAATTAAGGGTAATTAGGGGTAACTAAGGGGTAATTTAGGGTAACTAGAGGTAATTAAGGGTACGTAAGGCTAACTGTGGGGTAATTACGGGTAACTAAGTGTAAATAGGGGTAATTAAGGGTAAACAAGAGGTAACTAGGTGAAATTAAGGGAAACTCAAAGTTAATCAAGTGGTAAGTAAGGATAATTAAGGGTAATTATAGGTGATTGAGGGTAATTAGTGGTTAAAAGTTAATGCTAGCTTGTGCTTAGTAGTTTTAGATGAACACGTATTATAGTTGTTGTTTTATAGTCGAATACTATGTTGTAGATAAGACTAGTTTGTTCTTAGTCAGTTTATGGTGTGATAGTAGTGTTGTTGTTGTTCAATCCAATACCTGTTTGTTCTTTGACATTATATATTTAGTGTATTGAGACAACAATGTATTAGGAAAATCATTGTAATTGTTAGTTTCAGATAATAAAATTAGTTGAAATGGTACTCTTAGTTGTTCTTATGACCTTTCGTATAGTAGAGTGACTTTCCAATGTATTCAACACACGCACGCACGCACTATTCATATGTCTGTTTACACACGCAGGTACATGTCTTTTAGTCACGCTCACACTATTCCTCTGTCGGAGTTCACAAGCAGGCACCTTAGACACACGCGCATACCACCACTGTATATTTCTCTAAGGTCTGAGTTTGCTGACATGTCACTCACATCCAACTGTGTATAGTCATTGATCACACGTAGCCACACACCACTCAGTCCACCCATCAATGCAGCCATTGGTCCGTGACGTAACTGAGTGCATGCTATATAGAAACGTGCAAAGATGCCTCACCTTCAGTTGTAGATACGATGAAGGAACATTTCTGTCGGCACTGCGGTGTTATCATCGATACCTACGACGATTTACAACGTCACATACACCTGACACATTCATCACCGTCGATCCAGTCACCATAAGTTGGCGACCATGCCTTCAGCAAACTAATATCACGAGTTGCACCATATGATGACACACCGAAAAGCATTACGCACCGCTGTCCGACATATACAAGAGACTTGTTCGAGGCTATATTTGGCGGAGATAGATCTTAGAAATTGTTGATGCAGAAAAAGTTGAAAAACAAGTGGAAATACTAATTGAAAAGTATTATTCTTGCCTTAATATCATTCATAAAGTAGCAGTAAACATATATTGAGTAGCAGTTATGCTTAAAGTTAGTTAGATAAAGTATTTTAGAAAAGTTTAGTTTCGTGAGTGATAATAGGGTAAGTTAGCCTACGATAAGTTTGTAAACAAGATTTATCAAACCTCATTATGTGGTAGAATATATTGGTGATCAAGTAACAAACATAAAACTACTTACATCAGATAATATATGTGTTAGCCAGTATATGCTAGACATTTTGATTAGGTAGCTTTGTTGTTGAAATTAAGCATTTGCGATAACAAGGCGAACTAAGTTGATGTAGCTAGTGTCCCACGTATTCGGTAGGGCGCGGTAAAACATAACTAAATAAGGCAGTCTAGCGTAAAGTAATTGATTGTATTTAAATTAGGTCACTACCGCTAACGGAATGTTGAACAGTTCATTGGGTTACCTGCTACCAAACCCGACGTTGAAACGACGAGTGATTTATATCTGATGTTGCCTAGCAATGCCTCCATGCGCACGCACCAGGATAACACCGTGGAGCATTACATCACGAACTTGCCCGTCGTGTCGTGCCGTCGGGCAGCGGCTAGTGGCACTGCTGTAAGGTAGAGTTCCGCTACCCGCACACTTGGTACAACGTATTTGAGGAGGATACCACATTCTACCTCTATGAGTCCGGTAGTACAAAATTTACTCCGTCTGCCAAGATCGAATACGGGTATTACTACAACGTGTTCCAATTGTTGCGCACCATTTGCTGGGCACTGCTACACATGTCGACGGGTAGGATCAAGGCGAAACTGAGCTACAGCGACATCTCTCCCAAGGTGACCTTGCACATAACACCAACAACCGAGTTTAGCACATCCCTAAGGAGTGCCTTGGAAACCATACTATGTTTCCATACCACGGTGATCACCAGTACCGACACGAAGGCCACACGCACCCATGTCCCCCCCCACCCATGCGTGGAAACAACATCAGGCCAACGTCGACCACCGATACACCAGACAGTGTTTATGCTGCTACTGGTGAGTACACCTTCGGAAAAGAGGCAGCTTCCGTGGTGGTCATGCATCAAGGATTTACCACCATGTACTTCTACACTGACGTCGTGGAGTCATGTGTCGTCGGTGATAGTCTTGCACCGTTGTCGGGGAGCGTTGCGGTTATCGGACGGAACGGGTCCACCGTGACCAAGTGTTTCGACAACGTCCAATACGTCCCTCTCTTGAGTAAAGAGTTCGGAACGATAGAGATCAATATAAGAGACGATACCGGATGACACGTGCCATTCGAGGTTGATAAAGGTGACGGTGACACTACAACAACGGACTGCACTGTTCTAAAGATGAATAACAGCGACTACTACACTCGTCAAGCAGGCGGTGCACTTCCCTATTTCACAGGTGCCCGATACCAACGGGGACACGGACTAGGAAGTCTATTCGGAGGTATATTGCGTAGCGTCATGGCGCTCGTCAGGAGAGGTGCCGTGGCGTTGGGAAAGAGAGCGGTATCTACCAGCGCACGCATAGCCGATGACGTCTTTTCGGTACAGAACATCAAAATGGCCGCCAAACGTTGCGTCACTGCTTCCGGTATGGGCATGTTGAGCGACCTCTTAACCCCAGGCGTGCAATCGCGTAAACGTATAAGACAAGCACCCGTCAGGAAACGAATTAGTACAGCCGGGAGACGAACGAAGACGCACGTCACGGAAACGTGAGGCCGACATATTCGACGATGGCTTTCGTACAAAAAACAATTGTGTGAGGGGGGTTAAGAGCGAGTACGATCTCTTCACCGTGCCTCCGACTCAGACCAGCATCACCGATAGTCAGACGGTACAATATCAACTCAGGTCTTCGCTCGACTCGGGCAGACCGATAGAATTCGTCATACCCCGATCGGGAGACGATTACCTGGATCTCGCCAGCACGATGCTACACGTTCAAGCGAAAGTAGCCCGTACCGACGGAGCAACCTCGACCCCGCCGATCCCTTTGGTCCCGTGAATAACTGGCTCCATTCGTTGTTCAGTCAGGTCGACATCTACCTGAACGGAACACTAGTGACTCCCTCGACCAACACGTACCCGTACCGTTTCTACATAGAGACGCTGCTGAGTTACGGGGACGATGCCAAGGAAACTCAATTCACGAGTCAGATGTGGCACAAGGACACCGGCAATTGCATGGAAGCCGTCGAAATAGCTGACGGCGATGCAGCCAACGCGGGGTTGATCAACAAACGCAACAAGATCGCTCGGAGTCGCGAGGTCGACATTATGGGTCTTCTCCACGTGGACCTGTTCCTCCGGTATCAATTCCTCATCAACGGCGTAGAGGTCACGATACGACTGGTGCGCAGCAAGGATACGTACGCGTTTATGGCCGGCGAAGCCAACCCCGACTACAAGATAAAGAGCGTCAACACAACACTCTTCGCCAAGAAGGCCACACTGAATCCGGGCGTGCAGATGGCCCACATCAAAGCCCTCGAAAAAACCACGGCCAAGTATCCGATGCGACTCGTCGACTGCAAGGTCTACTCCATACCCACGGGTAACCGCTCGCACACGCACGATAATCTGTTCCTTGGCACTCTTCCAAAACGTCTCGTGCTGTGCTGCATCGATAACGACGCCTACAATGGAACCAAAAATCCGTTCCACACCAAAAAACAACCACATCAACCTCCTCGCCTTGTACGTGGACGGACGACATATACCCTCCAAACCTTTCCAGCCTAATTTCGACGACGACCTATTCATCCGGTGCTATCACAACCTGTTCACCTCGACATGTAAGGTGTGGCAGGACGAAAGGAACGGCTTGTATCGCGCCGACTTCCGACACAACTACACCTTCTTCGACTTGGATCTCACCCCCGACGCGTGCGACGAAGGCTGCTTCCATCTGGTACAAAAGGGCAACCAGTGCATCGAGATTCATTTCCGCGATGCACTGACGACCACTGTGAACGTCGTCGTCTACGCCAAGTTCGAGACCGTGCTGGAGATCGCTAGGAGTCGCAACATCAGCTACGACTTCTGTCTGGTGGAGACCCTGCAGATCGTCCGCCTACTCGCCCTGGATCCGCACGCCGAGGCCATCGTTCGTGCGATCGTACCGAAAGACAGACTCCTCGCGATGACAATAGACGCTTTCACGGCCGCCTTCGTGTGCAACATACACAACAGCAAGAAACCGGGCGTACATTGGATAGCGCTGTACCTGGACGGCAAAGGTCACGGTGAATATTTCTGCTCGTACGGCTTGCCGCCACGGCACATCGAGTTCCACCGATTGATAAATAAACATTGTGTAGAATGAACTCATAATCCCAAGAGACTTAAGATTCCTGTGTCTATCGTTTGCAAACAATATTGAGTTGCTTATCTCATGTTTCGCTCTCGTGGACTTCCTATGAAGGAATTCGTGAACGGTTTCGGCCCTGATCTGGTAGCAAACGATTGCCGAGTATTTGATTGACTTAAACAATTGGGATAAGATGTGTGTTTCGCCACTATGTTTAATACTGTTTCGCTATCGTTAACTAGGTCATCATAGAACCGACGACGACGTGGTTGGCATGTTGTGCATGTACCGTGTTTCATTAACAGACAGGTATCATCATCATCATCATTATCGTTCGAGCCTATGGCGCGGTGGTCAGACATCCGTAAGCTCACGACCTCTGCCGCGGTATTCAGTCACCCGTAAGTCGTACCACCATACGAGCGACTGGCGTGGTCGTGATAACCCGTAAGCTCATGACAGCCGGCGTGGTTGTAAAATTACGCGCAAGTTATATCACTTCGACCATTTGTCTACAGTTAATAAAATACGGTTTCGTGCATGATATTACACACGCATGCATATGCTAAACGCTTGTATCTTTAGTCAATAAAATTCGTGTGCACTCGTATACTTTCGTGTTTCGTTCGTTATTTCATACACGCGCATTTATACACACACACCTCTCTAAGTGAATACCTCATTACCGCTAATTAATCCCTAATTACCACTGCATACCACTCTTGTCCCATCTTCCCGCAGGCGGTACAACCTCCATAACATTCCGCCAGGTGGCACTACATACACTTCTTTCCGCCAGGAGGCAAGTCACGTGACCACTATGACAGGCGCCATCTTACAGTTTCTCCATGGGGTCACTGCCACCCCCGGTTACGTATTAGGATGGACTAAAGTACTACTCATGTTATTCACCTTCATCAAATTATATATTCCAGTATATAGCCTAGTTTCGAAGAACATGTCTATGAACATTGAACCATATCCAAATATGACAACACGGCCAGTTAGAGATCCCAAAAGCATGAATGTATGTCTAATTTTCAGAATGAGACCAATTGATTTCAGAGGGTTTCCCTCTGGATTACTATCTATTCAGGAAGGTTTGAAGTTGAAATGGCACGATGTGTCTATTTCGACCTCCTTGCTTCCCGACTATATACAGCACAATTAGTCTTTATCATTTTCTTAAGAACTATCAACGATGTTCAATAGAAATAACCATTTTAAGTTGTAGCAACTTTTCGAAGAAGGCCAAATCGGATTTTTTATCCGACGTGAGGGCAAACAGTACCTGGTATTAGTGGGGAAACAGTACGACCACTAATTTACTCATTGCAAATAAATAACTAGTCGCAATAAAAGAAGAAAACATAATTATTCATTGTGATGTAATGGGCATACATATTCCCTGGGTTACTTGCGTCAGCACACGCATTCAGTTTCGGTTGAAACAATTTCGCATTTACAGTACAATTAGTGTTTATCGTTTGATTAAGACATACGTGATGTTACTCCACACGTGCAGTGGCTGTCACACCAACTAATAGCGGCACACGCATCCCGAAGTATCATATTAACATTTAACGGTTTCCATGAACAAATACTCTTATTTGTTCAACTATTCACATGTAGCGGTGGCTGTTTGGAGACAACGTCACCACAAGGACTACGTGCACGTGCCTACTGCGCGGGTCAGGTACAGTATTGCCTGACCACTCGCTTCTTTTCTTTCCAAAATGTTCTCTTCATAGCTCCGTGAGTGAGTGAGTGTGTGTGTATGTGTGTGTGTGTGTGTGTGTGTGTGTGTCTGTGTGTGTGTGTGTGTGTGTGTGTGTGTGTGTGTGTGTGTGTGTGTGTGTGAGTGAGTGAATGAGTGAGTGAATGGGAGTGAATTACAGTCGAAGTAGCGCGTGTTTGTATGCATGCATGCAAACTAAGTATGTATGTGTGTCTCTGTACGTATGCACGTGCGTTTGTTTGTATGTATTTGTGTACGCATGTAGTCCATGTGTACGCAAGAATGTATGTATGCATGTATGTATGTATGTATGTATGTATGTATGTATGTGTGTATGTGTGTGTGTGTGTGTGTGTGTGTGTGTATGTATGTATGTATGTATGTATGTATGTATGTATGTATGTATGTATGTACGTATGTACGTATGTACGTATGTATGTATGTATGTATGTATGTATGTATGTATGTATGTATGTATGTATGTATGTATGTTGCACTGCATTCAAGTCATCATACCACACAAGAACATCGACCCGATTAAAGATGTATACTATTATATAGACGCTTAACTGTATTATTGTTACATTAATATACCCCGACCAAATGTGAACATCAACCCATGTAAAATATAAATATGTGTTTGAGAAAGTTTCTGTCCATTTTGTATTATATTAATGAAATCAGACTAAACATGAACATCGACGCGAGTATTCAAGTAATATGTTTAGGTGTGTATTTTTCAAATAGGACAACGTAGGTGTAACGACAGTAATTCTTTATTGCTAACTAGCTGAGTTATCAGACTATGCATGGAGAAAAAGCAAGTCAAACCGTTTTCATAGTAAAACCGTGCCTGTGAAGAGCATGGTACCGCAGCTAAGTAAATATAAACAATGCCTTTACACCCTTTGACCCACACAACTCTGGTGCTATTAGTTAAGGCATGAACAACAAACCCACTGCACCAATTCATTCCAGTAACAGTAGTCTTAGAAACAGTTAGAAATTACATTGCGTGAACTATCGGAATAGTTCAAGTGCAATTCATTCCATTGTTGTATGGAATTGGAATAAATGTTAGGCCTATGCTATATAGTCAACCGTTGGACAATTAGTCGAGGTGCAAGCTAATATGAAGATTCCATTATATTAAAGCTTCTACAAAACTCGAATGTTTGGTATGTCATAACGTCATACTTTAACAGTTATTGACGAAATTATTAAGCATATTAAATGTTAAACGAAGTTAATATTGAACGTTTCTTAAACAGCAGTTGTGCAAACCATATGTTTATGCGAATAATGTATGCGTTGTTGCGTACAGTTGTTGTAATCTTCATTTGGAATATGACTATCAATAAACAGATAAGACATGTATATATTCAGGTAGTGAATCGCAGTAGTAGCATATATTTGCTGAAGAATGAAAACGAAAATGTTTAGGCACTATGTAGCTACTTCAAGCATTGTTTGAAAGTCCGGTTATTCTGGCGAGTTGCTTTGGTTTGCTTCTAAATGTGCCTCACTAAATGTACT
Source organism: Escarpia spicata (assembly GCA_963995525.1). Lineage (NCBI taxonomy): Eukaryota > Metazoa > Annelida > Polychaeta > Sabellida > Siboglinidae > Escarpia > Escarpia spicata. The sequence continues at coordinate 55,608,363 of OZ023213.1, read as the reverse complement.
ATGGTGCAAATGGTAATTATGATGTCGCATATTAAATATAATAATTCCAGCTTGATCACTTAGTGTATTCGTGCTTCTTCCAGCTGTTGGGCAATCAGTTCAGCAGGATCTAGAGCGGAAATAGGAAAAAAACTATTAAATAGCATAATAATTAGTGTGTGATCTATGAGAAAGATAATGTTTAATGTGTGTGTGTGTGTGTGTGTGTGCGTGTGCGAGTGTGTGCGTGTGCGTGCGTGCGTGTGTGTATGCGTGTGCGTGCGTGCGTGTGCGGGCGTACATGTGCGTGCTTGCGCGTGCGTGTGCGTGCGTGCGTGCGTGTGCATGCGTGTGCGTGTGCGTGCGTGCGTGTGTGCGTGTGTGCGTGTGTTCGTTTGTATTTGTGTGCGTATGGTTGTGGGTGTGTGTATGTGTATGTGTGTGTGTCTTTAAAACCTTAATCTCATCCCTGTGAGGCGACTCAACTGCAGCTTTATCCTATTATACACGTCAGTAGAAACTATTTTATCGAAGACGCACACTCTTATGTATACACGTATATATATATATATATATATATTTCTATATATATTTTATATATATAGGGTGGCGCAGAGGCCGAGCAGTAGAGTACCGGACGGTCGATCTGAGGAACCGGGTTTCAAAACCAGGTGCTGAACGGTCGATCGTTCGCTACTGGTACCGGTCGCCGCAATTTCATTCACCTTACGTTGCCTTACTCCTTCCAACCCGCACCGGCCAGCAAAGAAGGTAGGCCAACAACACTAGCATGCAAGATGAACAAATCTAACGACCTCATCCCCACCGGCATCGAAAGAGTGTATAACCACACAGGCGGCTCTGGTCAAGTAGGGCTACGTGCAGGTAGTGCCTATGAATACCTGGGTCAAAAAGAGCCGCTGAGAGAAGGTATGTAGACTGAAGAGAGCAACATGTAACCTAAGAACACTACTAAAAGATAAACATATACAAAAGCTGGAGGAAGAACGTAGGGAAACCAAATTAGTATGGGATGTGATCGGGATCGGAGAAGTCAGAAGAAGAGGCCACCTGCTATATCATGACATGGTGAACACCGGCCAACAGCAGTAGTCTTTCTCATAAACAAGAAATCTAAAGACAATATAATGATGGTTACTAGCATCAGCCCCGGAATAGCAGAACTTGTTCTATACACACAAAGCGCTACAAACTGAACTGAACTTAGTAAAACAAAACCACTACACGATAGTGATGGTCGACTTTACTGCGCAAATTGGGAAACGAATAAACACAATGGAAACGGAAACAGGCAAATTTCGCCTAGAAGTGAACAACGAAAGATGAGACACCTTGGTAGAATGGGCACCATTTAGAAAGTACAGAATCATGTTTCAGAAGAACGCAGGGAGGAGATATACGTGGAAAAGCCCATATGGAGAAACGAAGAACGAAATTGACTACGTCCTGACAGATAGGCCAGACATGGTCACATACGTAATTGTCATCAACCAAATCAACATCGGAAGTGTCTACAGAATGGTAGTGAGCAAACTGGACGTAGAGATTGAAAGGATGAAGGTGATAAATAATAGACCACCAAGAGTAGATACCACACAAATGGGAACAAAAAAGATCGAATTCCAACTCGAACTGCGACATCGATACGATACTCTACAAGTATGCCAAGTATTCGAACGAACATTTAACTCATTATGTATCGAGACAAGTCACACATAAATACAATTGAACTGCAATTGGGTTCGTATCCCATATTAGTTAACTTTTCCGAATGCTTTTATTTGTTGGTACTTTTTATTTTCTATAAAACTATTTGAAACATAATTCCATTATCTAAAACACTTATAATACCGCAGTTAAAATAGTTTCCTTGTGCACAGTTTCAGTTGGTAAAATGAAGTGATGCCATCCTACGGTAACAGTCATCCGGCTATTTATCACCAGACACTGGTTTCCAGTCAAACACCCTTTTGAAGATGGACCGTGCATTGAGGTCTGCACGATGTTTTATTGCATTTTTGTGATCATCTAACCTTCTATGTCAATAATCCGATGGATGTCACACTGGTACTGTTGAACGTTGTTGTAGAAACCCAACAATATGCAAATTAGGTATCGCCATTAAAATATATACCACTTTTCTGAATAACTCGAATTGCAACCATCCAAACAATCAAAATTATGTGTCAAAACGCATGTTTACAGAGTATTTGGTTATGATTCCGTCAGTGAACAAATTATGGTACGCAAATTTGTCATATGAATATGCAAATTAGTTCTGACCAATATCACCTCACGCTTTTCGTGTGTATCTCCTCAACAGGCGAGCGGTAGGCACTGCCTAACGCACCAACTAAATTGCCCCCTCCCCTTACATACAAGCGACCAAATGGTATATAATTTGAAAGCACTACATATCCCCATCACAACCAGGCCTATCTGAAAACTGCAAACTGATGCAGTAAGCATGACACCAATGTCAAACAAGACCACCGTCAAATGATAAATTTTCAAAATTGTGCGCTTCCGTCTTAAAATTACAATTGTTGCATTTATTCTTTATTTAAAAACAAAATGGGCACGTCATAGATATTTGGAAAGCTCCCCGTCAAGACTTGGTACAACATGTAGCTGTTACCCGATATAGTAAGTGTGGAGCTTAGGTCAAACAAGGTCACCGTGAAATTGTGAATATTCGATCTTCTGCAATACCGCAAACGTAATACAATTACAATAACTGTGTATATATACTTAATTTCTATTGACATTTTATATAAGTCGTGAAAGAGGTATTTCTTCCCCTCAAAATGTGATATGACTTGAAGGTGTCAATTGATGAAGTTTGTGTGGAGCGACGATCAAACAGTATCACCGTCAAATGATAAATGTTCGAAATTACGTCATCACGTAAACTTTATTCAAAACAAATGTTGGTTTATATACATTACCTGTCTACTCTTGGCCACTTCATATACCTTTGGAAAGCTTTCTATATCCCCGTAAATAAGGGGTACCACTGGGAGATATGAAGTGGTGTAGTAAGTATAGAGCGAAGGTCAAGCAAAGACACCACCAAATGATCAATGTTTAAAACTGCGATATTCCTTAGACGTTGCGCAGTTACAATGTTTGCATATCTACTTTGTCTAAGGGGTAAATGAACTGAAAATACTTCCATTGCGATGTTACCAACATACAGGATCTACTTGCATTTCTCTCCAATGAAGCACTTAATTCACTCAACAATATTGGCGTCGACCTGGGCACGTATCTTTCCAGCAGAGTCAAATAATCCACAATCTCTACATTAAGGTTGCAAAGCTCCACCATCTAGGTTGAAAGGAAGTGTTTGACACTTCAAACACATCAGCTGTCGTCACTAGGTGCAACTATGACATGCTACATCCAGTATGACCTTGAAGAAACTGGCACGCAACTGTTGATCCTGTATAAAATGCTTTGTGGAAAAGGGATCAAAGTCATGCATCATTCGCAATGTGTTTACGATCGTTAGGAGTGATGTGCTTGTGAAGTTTATATCCAGGTGCATACATTTGAATAGGCTTTGGGAAAGGCAATAATGTGTTTCATATTAATGGCAACGGCATCTACCATGCTCTGGGAAATGATCTATCCACGTCATAGCATAGGAAATCCAAATTTCATACCACGATGGAACCACAGCATTCACACATCCATCTGGATCTAGATTTCCAGCGTGCATGGTCTCCGTTATCGAGGCAATGAAACAGATATTCTGTCAATGGAATAATATCACTAAGATATTGCAATAACTCCGGATGCTATTTAGGTGTATACAGAGCGCATAGCGTAACAAGCTTTTATTTGGTTGACTAGTCAACTGGTTCATCACCAGGCGCCCACTCCAGATGACTGGGGGTGGACATAGGACGTGAAGAGGCTGTCATGTGCACAAGAACATACCAGTTAATTAAATACAAATATTTTGACCCAAGGTTAAGTTTGTCACCCTCAAAATGTCATTCAAATTCAAAATTGAGGGTGGCATCCACCAACATTTATTTTCTCATCCCATGGGTGATGCAAAAATACCGTAGAAGTATAACATCACCTACAATTTGCGGAATGGATCAATTTCGAAAATGCATCTTCTGATGATGACCTTGTTCAACCTTTTCTCCACAGTTAGACCACCACTTTACAATGTCATGCCAAACATTTTGACAGGGATCAATACGCATAGATGTACAATATGGCCCAGTGTACGTAGACAAAGTATATAATTATGCAAACATTGTAATTGTACAACGATTGCAGAATGGCACATTTTTGAACAGTCATCATTTGGTGGTGTCCTTGCTTGAGCTTCACTCCACACTCACTGCACCACTTGATAGCTCCCCCTGGTTTCCTGTATTTACGGAGAGACAGTAGGCTTTCAAAATGTATATCACATGGCAATGAGTAAGTCAGTAGCGAATATATGCTATAAGCCACCATTGATATTAAATAACGTTTGCGGGATGGTGCAATTTCGAACATTTATCGCTTGACACCTCCAAATCATATCTCGTTTTGACGGAAAGAAATTCTTCTTTCGCGATATATGTAACAAGTCCATAAAAATTAAGTCGATACAGAGTTATTGTAACTTGATGACGTTCGCGGTATTGCAAAAGTTTGGATATTCATCATTTCATGGTGACCTTGTAGGTCCATTAAGTAGTGCATATAGCTAGCCTATTGATATATAAACGAATATCTTCAAGTTATATTGGTCTGAGCTAATTTGCATAATCATGCGACAAATATGCATTGTATAATTTGTTCACTGACGTAATCATACCTGGGTACAATGAAAACATGCGTTACGACACATAATGTTTATTATTTGGATGTTTACAATTCAATATATTTAGAAAAGTAGTTCACATTTTAATGGCGATGACTAATTAGCAGATTAATGAGTTTGTGCAAAATGCTCAAGGGTGCCAGGGTGGCATCCGTCGGATTATTGACTTTTAATATTTGAACATCGCAAATATGCAAAATAACATCGTGCAGACTCTAATGCACGCTTCACTGGCCAACACCCGGACTACCAGATTCGGTTATGTGAAGCTACACACCCATCTTAATGTGAATTTACCAGCGTAGACAAATCTATTCTATGAAGGCCCCCCCATGATCAAAATCAATTAACGCTATTCACGTAGCTAATATTGTAGGATGCGCCAGGAATTAAAGTGGATAAGCATGGTTATAAAGCTATATATATTTTTAATGACGGCGGACTTGGATGGTAACGTCAATCAATATAACATTAAGAAGGCCATATTCCGAAACGGTAAGGCAGCAGCAGAAACAATCATAGTTCCAATGGTATAATTTACTCTAGGAACAAAAGTAAATCATAAAGAGATGGTCGAAGCAAGAGAGGGTTTCCTTTCAGGATTAAGCAATGAATGTAAATATGATGGTTGCTCATATGTAAGTGCCATATGGGTACCGGCACAGATCTTTAAAATTATATGATATCGAACATGATGCCATTGCAAAGACCCCAAGTGTGGCATTGGGTAAGAACATATCTGGGAAAGAATCATTCTTCAGTGGCGTTTTAGTGGAACGTACATTTTGACTGTGGGATTCGTTTTAGGAGGGACTTAAACAAAATGGGATAGTCCGAATCCTTCCAACAAAAATATATTAAGTTTATATAAACGAATTCTATGCATATTTGACTGTACGTTTTTATAAAACTAATTGATTAAAATCGTTAGGGTTCGTCTTAACCCCAGAACCGTCCCTATAGTCACGTGCCTGCAGTGCGCTACAAAAATAAACTCGATAAATGGTAGTATAAAATTGAAGGATTTGTGTGTAACATTAAGTAAACCTGCGTCAAGCTTGGATTGTCTTACATTTATATGTCCTGTAAAATAATGTATGTCATCTATAATTAGCTACGAGCATTACGGCTAAAATGAGCTGTTTGCGGAACTCAGAAACCAGAAACTGGACTGTTTTGTTTGCAAAAAAATCAACCTGATAAAATATACCATGAACAAGAAGGGTAACTCAATATGCAAGTGCATCGATACTGACCGTATGTGGATATCATGGCCGTGTGTCCACAATTGGGAATGTAGTAGACAGTCTGTAATGCACACAGCAATGTATAAGCGAATTTATCACATTTATTTCTACCATTATACTAGAATATCATTTTAATAATTAGTTAAATAATTTTTATTTTACATTTGTTTATTCAATTTTAGTTATAGTTGTATGCTTTTGTATGTATGCTTTTATAGTCTTAGCTTAGGTTTGCTTAGTACAAATTTACTTAATGAAGTTTTCGTATATTTACTTTTGTTTTTACATTTTAGTAGTTGTGTCAGTAACATTTTATTGTAAACACCCCTGAATAGAGGTTTTACTCTGGATATGAATGTCAAGATTATATTATTGTTATTTTTTTAATTTTAGAAATAGTATGACTAAGACCACATCCAACATTCCTGTGCCGTCGCAATGCCACTATCTCCGGTCACAAAACAATTAGCGGCCAATATTTGATAATAATGAGTGTATGTTGATCTTACGTGAAGGCACATAAATATTCAGTGCTAATGTTCTCGAGAGATAACTTTTTTCCGAATAGACGCAGCATAGACTTGGCAACTAATCTGAAAAAAATCACTTCACAAGCTGTCATGCCAGGATTTATCTATGACATTTACCGGGCACAACCTGACCGGGTGACACTTACTGTGAATTTTTACTGCGTAGGGAGTTATTTTGTGAAAATGGAGGCAGGGCTTTTTAAAGGTTTTTCAACATGTACATAATCGGCTATATACCTACTGATGATAGTGCTACCCGCTATCATTGTTTCATCGTCATCGCTCGTGCTCTTGGAACTGTCCATTTGCGCGCCGTTTTGAAATCATAAGTTACATTGTTACGTGGGAACAATAATCACTGTGGTTCCATATCCGAACCCACCCCATGTCCATCGCTCACATCCCATGTACGGAACAGAGCAAATATAACCATCTTCCGGAAGAGATAACTGTATTGTTCATAAACGGCTCGGTAAAGGTTATGTTTATAATAATAATAATAATAATAATAATCTTTATTGATACATAATGTTAAGTATAGCACAGATGTAGCAGTAATATGAAAAGGTTATGTTTATCGTGGTAACCATCAAGACAGATGAAGAACTTCGTGATGTTTCACAACGACGACAGGCGTGAACATTTTTAATGAACTTCACATAAATTTGCTAATTATTTTGTATTTGAACGATATGTATCTTAACTTTCATACATGTTTTGGGATTTCATGTAGATACCCCTCTATTTTCGCCATATTAACAATTATCATTCAAATGTGTTTCGCTTTTGAATCAAATGTCACAATACAGACACCTGGTTTGCATGTTAATGTTCCATATCTATTACATTACAATATTATTAAAGACATTATTTGTATAATATTAATAGTTGTTTCTCAATTGTGGTCAATAGTTATAGTATACGTAAACAGTGGAACAATAAGGAATGTTGTATGTAGTATCATACGACTGGATGATAGAAATAACAATGATGTACGTTTTAACGTTTCACAATTTGTTACACCTACAACTACAAACTTTTATACTTTAAGTTTAAATATAATATGTAAAACGCCATTTATTAATAATGTCATCGCTTTACTTAACAATCAAATTAAAACAAACTATTCACAACAGTTTTACATATTCAATAATACATGTCATTTGTCTAATCAGTATTATTTTTTAGCAGCCATGATTAATGATGATGATTTTTTTGGAAGGATTAAATACCAATTATCTTACATATCTCCTTAATCATAACACTAACCATGTTGATGACTCTGTCTATGAAATACCTGACATAATATGATATTCTCCCAATTTTGATGATGATAGTTTAAGTAGTACTTTATAAACTTAAAACTAACAACTTTACGATATTGACCTTAAATTGGTAAAGTATAAATGCTAATACTGATAGTAGACAAATCATTACTAGAACAAATTAATAAATATGATTATAAGATCTGTGTTATATGTTTACAGGAAACTTGGCTAACAGATAACTCTGATACTTCATTTTTTTATTTGACTGGATCCAGTCGGATCTCTATGGGTAAGGCATGTAGTGTCCATGGTGGTCTTCTGATATATTTGAATAATGAATATAGACATACAATCCTAAACATATGTAACACATATGAAATTTGGAAAGGACAATTTATTGAAGTATCAGGCAGTACCCTAAAAAGAAAATTAGAATCGGAAACATATACCGACCTCCAAGAAAACTCACTGAACATCAACATACAATTACAAAAGATCTAATACATATGCTTAATACTTTATGCAGATCAAAAAGTGGCGCTTTTAATATTGATGTATTAAAAATGAATGAAAGTAACAAAGTCAGTAATTTTATTTTCCTCACTCATTCTTTCCCAAAATTACTCTAGCAACCTGGTTCTCCGATCAAAATTACACACTTTTTGATAATTCCCTGCAAGTAAAACTTATATAGCTGGGATTTTAACTAACTGCATTTCAGATCATTAACCTTATTTTATTACCTTAGATAAATTAAATTCCAATTATGAATCTACAAAATTCATTTGTATAGAAAAAGAAAATCAATCTTAACCGTTAAATTTTAAAATTAACATATCCAAAGCAAATGTCTATGAACAATTAAATAGGGATAAATTGTCAATCCTAATAATATCACCAATATCCTAGAAAAACTAATTACTACTAACATAGGCAAGAATTTTTCAGCTAAAACGGTTAGGTATAACAAACATAAACACCGCAAACACAAAAATCGCAAACATTATGTTGATTTTTCACGTACAAAATCAGAAACAATAGATATCAAAACTGGAGTCCCCCAGGCATCAATTCTTGGACCCCTTTTATTTTTTATTTATATAAACGACATAGCCAATGATACTACATTGTTCAATACAATCATATATGCTGATGATGCCACCTTAACTAGCAATCGAAATGCTCTTAATGGTATAAATATAAACAATGAAATAAGAAAAGTAATCACATGGTTGATGGTTAATAAGTTATCAATTAATGTTAAAAAAAATATGATGTTTCATACCCCTTTAAAAAGATAACTATACCCAAAATTTAAATGAAACGGTGGTTAAAAACATCCGGTTGATGAGTACAATTGTCTAGGCCTCATTATTAACTAGCACATGTTTTAAAAAACATCATGTAAATTGAATAGCTAACAAAATCTCACAGACTATTGGGATTGTTAATATATTCAAACACATTCTACCTTGCAACATTTTACTCAAAATGTATGTTTTAATCTTATCTCATCTCAACTATGCAACACTAGAATGGGGATTCTAAACAAATTATTTACAAAAACTTCAGAAGAAATCTCTTAGTACTATAACATATTCTAAATATAATGCACATACCAATGCCTATTTTTAAGAACGACAATTGTAATTCTATGTAAATAAAAAAATGCCAGAATACTTTAAAACTACGTGAATTGTACATAATTCAAACATTCATAATTATAATACCAGAAACAGTAATAATATCTACATAATCCGAGTAAATCATAATTTTGTCATTAATTGCATTAGACACTCAATTATTCACACTGGTAAAAGGAATAAAAACTCCCTATTGCTTGAATTAATATTATATTACATTTTCCTGTATATTTCCATTTCCACCAAGACAATAATTTTACCCGAAATCAATATATTACTAATTTCACAATTTATGCTGTGCAACTGGTCTTCTTCGAATATGCATATTTTGGCGCGCTTTTCAGTATGCCTAGATGTGACGTCAGAGGCGCGAATGTCGTGCAAGATGCCAGCACTTTCAATACATTCACAGCATGTTTACAACGATTGATGTTGGATCGACGCAAGAGTCCGAATGAGTTATTGTGTGGTATTCCGATGTAAAATAAACACTAGACATTATAGAGGAACAAGCATTTAGTTTACAGTTCCACACGAACACCAACAACTATGTTAAAAAAATTAAGCGATAGAACCTTCGCTCCAGTCAACCTGACAACGTCAACAAGACAAGCCGACCGCAAAAACCTTCGCCGTTTCAGCTTATTTTGACAAAAATGGTTTCGATTGCGACAAAGGAAAACTGAGCTACAGCAGTAAGCATACACATACGCACGCACGCACGGACATACACACACACACACACGCACACACACACACACACACACACACACACGCGCGCGATAATAGTGTATCCGACTGCAGAAAGTAACGTTATATGATTTCATAACGTAACATTACATGAAGGAAGAACTGTACAATTTAGCATCTATCCCTGAATTCCGCCGTCAATCCCCGTGGCCAAGTTGTTAAATGCATCGGTTCAACGCACATCTCATTTTACTACTGACACGGTTTCAAGCCTAACACCAAACTTTTTAAAAAGTGTACTTTTACTGATGTTTTCTCAAAGTAATATACACCAAGTCAGTTTTACACTGTTTATCATTAAACATATATCGAATGTTTTGTAGTGATTACTTATTCGCAACAAAACATGAAAATAATATTATACTACCGTTAATGCACAATTTCCGCTGATCTTGTATGTTTTTTATTTACATTTATCCAAACAAACCACAGTTTGTCTTCTATATATATATATATATATATATAAACTACTGTATAGAGTATAGTAAAACGATTACTCTTCAATTTTAATCAGTTCAATAAACACACATTACCAATTGGTACAATTCTTTCTTTGACGCCATTTTTCATTGGTAATGTAGGTTTATTGCACTGATTAATTTGAAGATTAATCCCTCTGCTGTATAATGTCGAGTAGTTCATCGTAATTTTATATGTGAAGACAAGCTTTGGTTTTTCTAGATAAATGAAAATAAAAAAACTTACAAGATCAGCGGAAATTGTACATTCCCAGTAATATCATATTATTTTCATTTTTATCGCGAATAAATAATTACTACAAAACATTCAATATATTTAATGATAAACAGTGTAAAAATAGCTTGGTTTATATTATTTTGTGAAAAGATAAATAAAAATACACTTTTTAAAAACTTTGATGTTAGGCTTGAAGCCGTGTCGGTAGTGAAACCAACTGCGCGCTGAGTCAACGCACTTAACCACTCGGCTACATGGACTGAAGGAAAACAGGATGAACCAGATTGAGGGTTATGCCAAATTGTACAGCTCTTCCTTTATGTAATGTTATGATATCATATAACATTACTTTCTGCAGTTGGATACAATATTTTCGTTCGTTTGTATGTTTACTGATGTAGATTAGTTTTCTGTGTCGCAATCAGAAACCATTGTTCTCAAAATAAGCTGAGGCGGCGAAGGTTTTTGTTTGGTTTGTCTTGTTGACGTTGACAAGTTGACTGGAGCTTCTCTCGCTTAATTTTTTTCAACAAAGTTGGAACCGTAAATATTCCTCTATTACGACTAGTGTGTGTAGGGCCTATTACATCATAATACCGCATAATAACTCATTCTAACGCTCGCTTCGACTCAACATCTATCGTTGTAAACATGCTGTGAATGTATTGAACATGCTGGCTTGTTGCGCGACATTCGCGCTTCTGACGTCACAATATCATGTGATTGCTTAGCTCATTAACTATAAACTTTCCTCTGGAATCGCGATACAGGTGGGATTAAAATCTGATTTAAACTATCTATGCATTTTTCTGTATGTTTTCATATTGCCAAATGTTACATACTTTGTGTGCACATGAAAAATGGAATTTAGTTACTGCCTTGTTTTTACTTTCTTTAACATTGTACCATATGAACTCAGAAATAAGTTTATACTCATTCTCTCCAAATCTTTTCAATATACTATAAAAATACTTCATCAGGAATTATGAAACGGAATATTTATCCCAAACTATTATACTTGTACTAACTGAAAATAAAATAAACCTTCCAATTGAAACGGTTTGTAAAATGTGTGTGTTGTTTAGGTATGACTACACAGAACGAATCACCATTACAGTGCATTTTAAACTGTTAGTATTTAAAAACGCTTAGGGTTAAGGATTTGTGTTTTTAAATTCATATTAGTAGGGCTATTAGAACAGTTAGTTAGTATTAATTCGTATTTTTGGTTAACTGTTAACTTGTTTTAAATAAATAGTTTAATAACGTTTAACTATTAAATAAATGTCAGTTTTATTTTAACATTAGTGTAATTTATATATTATTATTCTAGTGTATTATTTTGCTTGTTTGATGTTAGTTAGTGTTAGTAATTAGTTATGTTAATGAATTAGTTAGTGTTAAACACTGTCAATTAATTCTTATTAAATAATATTTAATATAATAATTATTTTTATATTATAACTTTGCATTAAAATTATACATTTAACAATAGGGTGGCTCTTATGTTAGCAGCATGCATAATGCTTTAACGAGAGTACATAACGTATTTAAAGTGACAGCTATATGCGGGAATGTTTGATTGATGAGTTTCATGCAGTAATAATAATGTATACACATATATAACCGTTATCAACGTTGATAAGCTTGACGGATGTACAAGAATTTTGACTGTGACTGTACAAACTGAATACGTCAATTGATGATGATGCCAGATGCCAGAGGTTGGTTGTCCCGACCTGACCTCTTTACTTGCCACATGGTCGGTTGATTGAATGCCCAAGATCTTGTGCAGGCATTTATTTGAATTGTAGAAGCGGAGTTTAAATCAGAGGGTAAATGTCTTGTTCCATATTTTCCTCAGCTGGCTGAATGTTGCTGATGCTTTCCCCACTCAGCAGTTTAGTTCGTGATCGATCATTCGTTGGTTGTTGATAGAACTGCCAAGGTAAGTAACGTTTTCCACTGTTTCTACTTTGTTCTCGTTGTTCAAAACTTATGTGGTGGTTGATGCTCCCTTGTTGATGCTCCCTTTTTTTCTATGCAACAGGTCACGCCCATACGCACACGTACACACACCAACGCACACGCTCACGTACACACACAAATGCACACGCACACGCACGCACGCACGCACGCATGCACACACATGCGCGAGCATATTGATGTCTACGCTTAAACTTACCGTTTGTGTTGTTTCAGTATCTTCTGACGACGATTGACAAAAACAACTCCTGCACCAAGAAGACAACAGGCACATGACGAATATGCCGCAGAAACTGCCAAATACTGCAAATATATCATAATAATATACATTCGTGATGCACAAAAATGGACAGCAGACGGAATGCTTGCAAATATTATTATAATCCAGGGTTGACATTGCGAATGTTATACCATGTGGCAACCAAGTAGAAGGCAAAGTGAAGTTCCCTCAGTGCTCTAAGATGCACTGCGTCAGTGTATTTATAAAACCTCTTCGTTGCAGTTTTTCAGGAGGCAGAAAAGAATATCTTACTCTGACCTAGTGTCAGGTATATTGAAAGGTTTCTAAAGGAAAGACAATAAATAAAGCCTTTACGAAATGATATATTTTATTTTTGAATTTTTCTAATAATATACACGGTGTGTCAGTTACAAAGATTGCTGGGCAAAAAACTGTCCATGCATGTCACTTATGAGGTTTCTTTTTAAGAAAAGACACAAAACCACTTTTGAAAAAAGTTATGGAATTAAAATTGTAGACTACAAAAATATAATCTGCAGGACAATGGATTTCCTTGTTCTTCAATTTTCGTTTTATAGCAATATGCACCGAATAGATCTCCATTTGTGTGTGACCTCTTTCAAGGTATTTTTGTGTGATCGTTTCCCCCCTTGCATGTTGCAAAATTTTAACAAGACTTAACAAGATTGCCATCCAGAGAATTAACTCTAGATAGCAGGTGGACAAGGAAGCCCTTTGGCTTATCGAAAGTCCAACCCTTTATATACATATATCCAACCCTTCTGAGGTATTTGTCGATTTTATTTTTAAACATATTCACACAACTAGCACCCACACAATCATCAGATAATCTGTTCCATTCATTCACAGTCCTTTGTGAAAATGAGAACTTTCTTACGTCTAATCTACGCTGCTCCTTTACTAATGTAACTTCATGTCCTCTAGTCTTTCTATCTTTCTTAACTGAAAAAAACATAATTCTATGAATATTTTCATAACCATTTAATATTTTAAACACTTCTATCTGATCTCCTCTCAATCTCCTGGAATCTAGTGTTGTTAAACCACATTCTTTTAGGCGTTTTTCATAACGAAGATCCCTCAGTTTTTGTATCATTTTAGTCGCTCTGCTCTTTCTAGCATATCTATGTCCTTCTTGCGGTATGGCCTCCGCGCTTGTATACAATATTCTAAATGAGGCCTAACTATTGTTTTGTACAGCGGTACTATTATTTCATTTTCTTTATATGCTATATTTCGCCTAATCAATCCAAGGATTTGATTTCCTTTTGAAGCTGCAATTCCACACTGCTCTGAAACCTTCATGTCAGCACTAATTGTCAGCCCTAAATCTTTTTCTTTTACAATACTACAATTCTCATTCAGGTCTTCTGCCGTTATATTTCCAGCACTATCTTCTAGAGGACCGACCTTATCCTGAACTTTCTGTTTGCTTCGAACATACGCATAAAAACTCTTGCTGCAATGTTTTATATTACAAGCTAATTTATGTTCATAGCTTCTCTTTGAATTTCTAATATCAGCTGTAGCTTGGTTTAGTGCTTCTTTATAAATGTTGTAGTCTTCGTCATTTCCAGTATGTCTATATGACTTCCACATCATTTGTTTATACTTAATTTGTCTAATGGCTTCTTTCGATAAGTATTTCTTTCTGGTCCGTTTCCCTTGTTTTTTGAAGGGAACAAATTTGTCTACGATGCACTCTATTTCATTCGTTAAGATATTCCAGCATTCTGTTGCTGTTTTATTCTTCAGTGTGTTATTCCAGTCTATCTTTGCAAAATATTTCCTCATTTCCTTATACCTTCCTTTGTGGAAATTTCTCCTGAACTGCTTTTTGTTATTTCTTTCTGATTTTACTTTGATTGTAAAATGTATCTGGTTGTGATCACTACTTCCCACAGGCTCACATAATTTAACATTGTCAACTAATTCATTTTGTGAGGACAAAACTAAGTCTAACACATTCTCTCCCCTGGTTGGTTCTAGCACATGTTGAGAAAGGAAACTGTAACTATGTTACACCAAACAGCTTCTTCGCAATCTGCTTCTCTGTCTAATTTTATTTCATAAGCCTGGATAGATTCTTTAATATATAAAATAACTCCACCTCCCTTCTTCCTATTCTATCTTTCCTAAACATTACATATCTTGTCAGTCCCAATTCGGCATCTGATATATCGGTGGTTGCCCATGATTCGGTTATACCTATTATGTGAGGGTCAATATCTTCTACCATAATGTTTAGTTCATTGCTTTTGTTTACTATACTCCTTGCATTTAAATAAACACATTTACACACAGCTTCAGAACAGTTTTCCAGACTGTTCTTTGCTGAATTATTTTTGCTGTCTTTATCTATACCTCCAGTTTCAGGCTTCTCTGCGAGTCCCCCCCCCTGCGAATTTAGTTTAAATATATGCAACCTGTCCCACTGTCAACAGATCGAAGCAGATTCTCTGATAAAACTGCTGCCCCCTTTCCACTTAGATGGAGGCCATCTCTCATGTACATATCTTCTCTCCCAACAAAGTACCCCCATAAATGTATGAATCCCACGCCCTCTTCCTCACACATCGCCATCCTCTTACAGTTTCTGTATCTTGTCCCCCTTCCTCCCATTACTGGCAAAATTCCTGACAGAATAACCTGTTCCACTCTTGTCTTCTTTGGCTTCCTCACTAGATGTCTGTACTTCTGAACTATTTCAGTTGTTCCCTCCTTGTCTGCATTGTTTGTCCCTACGTGTACTAGTATAGACCCTCCCTTACCATGCCCCAATACCTTCTCTACCCTTTCGGTCACACAACCTAGCCCCTGTAGACATACAACAGCGTCCTTCCCCTCGCATATAGTGAAGCAATGCATTGGACAGGTTGGTGTTTGAGGTTTTGATAACCACACCCGTCGCTCCAATCTATGTACTCCTCATAGTCATCATGTTTATTCAGGTAATCCATGACATATGCAGCAAACTCATTTGCAATAAGGCCACGTTGACCTTCATGCCAAACAAAGCACAGCACACAGTGATCTAACAAGTTGAACAATGTAAAATTGTGCACACCTAGTTTTGTTTTATAGAACAGTGATGATGCCTCCAACCTAGAACAACGAAGAAGTGCTTGTAAATCCATGGTAAAAACAATTGTTTTACTGCCTTTTTCAGCACAAACTTCCTTGTTAAACTGTTTTGCCTTGCGTGCCATATCCTTGTGTTGGCAATGGGACATCCATTCTTCTTGCGGAATGTTTCGTAATTTGTGGGCACAGCATATATCGCACTGGTCTTTTTTCGGTTGGCATAGACTCAGATTCTTCTTCGTCAACTCACTGCTCAAGATTTGACGAGAGAGAGGCTGCTCAATTCCATTTTCCTGGCAGTCAGTGCCATACAACTGGTGCAGCTGTGCCATTGTTGTTACGATTGGTTCAAGGTACATCTTTGAAGATGAGCTGCGGCAATAGTGAGATGGAACTTTAGGAAGTTTGTCCAACAAAAGTCTTAGTGACTTGCAAGCTTCACTGGTTGACGTGAATTTTGCTTTGCACTCCTGTTATCATGGTCACTGTTGATGTCTTCACTAACCCAGTCATGGACCGACCACTCCCCAATACTAAGCGTTGCCAAAACACGTTTTTGCACTCTTTTTTTCGTGTATCTGCGTTGGCTTTCAGATGGTAAGCCAAAGAAGATTTTCGCCTAGATTCCCCACCGACAGTTGTCTTGCGTTTCACAGGTAGAAAATCGACAAAGCTTCTCACGTAGATCTACCTTCAGATTACTATGGGTACTCCCTTCTTTCAAAGCTTCCCACGGGTGGTCAACATTATTGAAGTTGATCACAGGTTCGACTTCAATGTCAGACTCAAAACTATCTTCGTTATCGTAATCATCTTCATGATATGAAATGTTTGTCAGTAAACACAGTTCTTTTAAAGTTATTTCTTCAGTCGTGTTTCCTGGAACAAGTTTAATACACAGCTTTTAGAAGATGTCATGAATAACACTGCACTATCACTATTCCCAGCTGCACATCATGTCAAAATGTCATCGGTTGTTTTCTTCATTCATCAAGGATGTTATAATTTGTTATATAATTCCCTCAGGGGATATGATGTATTTTACACAATTACTATGTATTTGTTTCTGATATTATGATTTTACCTGTCTGGAAACTGTGATGCTGCATAGTCTGTAGATGATCCAGCTACATCTATAGATACGAGGTATTCAAAGGCCAATCTAGGTAATCATGTGGGATACAAGGTTATATCACATGACATTTTTATAGCATTCCGTTGCACAAACAGTTACAAGGTTTTCACTGACATGAGGGTTCGTGTTGCTACTAAAATAAAAACCCAGACAATGCAAACATTGCAGATACGAGGTTTTCTAAGGACATTGACGACGGGCAAAAGCGAACAGGTTGTTGGTAAACTACATCACCCAGGCTCCTAGATATGGCGCCAGCGTTTGTCGCATGCAAGAGAGCCTGGATATAAGGGTACACTGGAATCAGGGAAACCAAAGACACTTACTCTCAAGCTATATCATCAGATAAGAGTAATCATGTTCTTTGTATGCGAAGTATTCGAACCAACTGAAAGCATTGGTTACATTGTCATGCAATGAATTAAAGCAAAACAGTGACTAAATATTGCCTAATACCTGCACCATCTGATGGACTAGACCGTCTATAATGCGTGTGCTCAACAGCAATCGCTGATTTAATCCCCGTCCGGAGGGACATGTGAACTACCTGGCAATGCGTGTAGTGTCCGTAAACAAATAAATAGCAGTATTATCAATGTTGGTAAAACACTGTAGTAGTATCTCTCTGAAATGTATGTTGGTTCACAATACCATTAGATCGGCATGCTTGCTATGTGATGTGATGAAGTGTACCTACGTATGGGTACATAATCTCTCTAATTAAAAGGTGAATGTAATTAATAATTTATTTATTATTACGCATGCACTGGACTTGCTTATTCTGCGTAAGCACTGTTTTCTCTTTTAAAATTTACCTGCATAGATGATGGTGTTATCACTTTCGTAGGCGCCGCCTTTACCGCTGGAGGAGGTGGAATCTGAAGCAAAAGTTAGTAACAACTTACATAAAACGAAGAGATCGTACTTTCGTGAAATGTGGCTGATCCATTTCCATTTTCTGGTGATGAGTTAGTAATTAATTTAGTGTATAATCAGTTTAAACAGGTTTCTGTTGGTGAACGGAATTGCCTAAGTTTCGAAACGGCGGCAGGTGGAATCGAACTACCCTCCCCTCGATCGACAGTCCGGCGCTCTATCGTGCGACAACGTGTCCCACTTTGTAAACGTAAAATACATCGTCTGATGGCGTTCTTATGATGATTTTGTGATTAACTACCCACAGGTCATCGGAATTGTCAAATGTTTGACTGTCACAATTGATTGATTGATTGTTTATTTAGGATCAACAATGTTAAAAACATCGTGTCCCATGTTTACAACATCTGACAATTTACACATACACACATCACTATTATATGAATACAATACAGAAGACAACGTTTTACATGCACCCAACATCATATGTAATGCACCGTAATGGTCAACTGATAATATGCAATAATGATAATAATAATACACAAATATTCCGATCAAGTAGTTTCCTACAAGTGCCTATAAAACGTCATAGCATAATCAAAGTTTATTATACGCAGGGCTTTCCTAAATTGTATTTTGGATGTAAAGTTGACTATGCGTTCAGGTAGTCGGTTCCAGATAGATACAACTTTGTTGCAAAAAATGTTTTTGTTCAGTGTAGAACAAGACAGTTAATGGAAAGCAGTCCGTGATCAAAGTATCATGTCATCAACAAGTGTTCAACTAAGGCAGGTGTTGTAGTAAACATATTACCACTTATAAATACTTGCTTAGAAATTCAGACTCAATTAATCCGTAGAAATTTTAATTATTTCTTCAGATTAAGATATCTCTATTTATTCTGATGTGTAGGATTTGTATATCTCTCGCGGCTTCTGAATTGACATGTGTGGTTACCTTGATATTCATATCAAATGTCAATGAATAATCATTCAACATCGTCTGATGAAGTGGGATTAAACCAATTATTTGTGTCTTGTTAATAATGTAAATAATATTCATTAATCCTTCATATGACTAGTTCATGTGATGTTCATGCATATATTTTATTGGAATTGTGTTCTATTAATCACTAACTACTATGTAATATACAGCTGTATATATATATATATATATATATATATATATATATATATATATATATATGGTTAAATCCAATGAACGTGGTACACGGCATGTTTAGACATGTATCTTGAGAAATTATGTGACTAAATGTGTGGCAATATGCCGCGTTTATCCGGCTCGATGATACCTTTCGGGAGATATATAGTTTGTTTTTTGTAGTCTTAAAACTTTTGGAACTAAAGCTGATAAACTGGTCGTTTTTAGCCATTTTTTTTTATGTTTACCTCTATGTATATTCAGGCAAATAACCTGATTTTTTTAACACTATATTGGTCATGGGGAATATTGGTGTTATCGGCCGAGGACCAGTTTTTCTAATGGCATATTCATTTAAAATTATTAATCAATACCATGCATATTTAGCTGGACATATATCCTAACGTGTGTAGTACTAGAATGCATTGCTTTTTTCAGATGTACCTTTTGGTTTTTTTTTCTTTTTCTCCGCCAACTCAGGTTTGGGGAACTTTTTCGCGTTATCATCCGGGCCCTTTTTTCTTTCTTTTTAACACAAACTTGTGAAGAATCGTAGGAGATTTGTATTCCTACTAAAGAACATATCTCTGGCAACCAGAGCAGTCGTTTGGACTCACCCAAAATATTTCCTCTGTATGATATGGTCCGGGAAAAGCATCAAGTTACCGTCCAATTGTAGTTATCGTCCGATCCGCGAGACGGCGGTAGTGTTTTGAGTGCTTTTGAGTAGTTCTATTGGCTTTCTGCGAAACTACACGACCGTTCACCATCTTGTTAATGTGCGCTACGAAGGGTCGCACTAAATAAAATATATTTCCTGATTTATTACTGTTTTGCTGTATGTAAATTGTTTTGCTAGACTTTTCTGATCTACGGTAACAGTCATACACATGTCATTTATGCGTGATAGTGCTCGAACTTGATGTTATATGTGGCTCTCGATGACGACCACATGTCATGACGCATGAGCTATAATACTGCGGGATACAATGTATCAAGAGTGTTTTTTAACAGGGGTCAACGGTCGATAACGATGATCCACGGATGATAACGCAATACGTTGTTAATAGTAATACTGCATTAAGAAAGGCATTGTGCGAAATATAGTATTAATATGCCAGTGTGTGTGTGTGTGTGTGTGTGTGTGTGTGTGTGTGCGTGTGCGTGTGTGTGTGTGTGTGTGTGTGAATGTGTGTGTGTATACGTGCGTGCGTGCGTGTGTTATCATAGCCAATATATCTTCCTGTCCAATTTGACTCATTAAGTGCCTTAATTACCATTATATCGGTTTCGGTAGAATTTGTACATTATTTCCTGATTGATTAGGATTTGGAAAAAGCTGTCACACCAAATGGTCTGCAAAATAATAAAAGGTAAGCACGCTATCGCAAGCTTTTGTATGTTACGCACACTGTGGTGTGTTTATTTTGGGCAAATTAAAATAAAATAGTGCTTTCTAGAGGGGGCCACTGCCGATAACGGTGATCCATGGATGATAATGCAATACGTTGTTAATAGTAATACTCCATTAAGAAAGGCATTGTATTAATATACCAGTGTGTGTGTTATATCATAACCAATATATCTTCCTCTCCAATTTGATTCATTAAGTGCATTAATGTATAGGGTGGATGAAAACACCTCTTCAGATCGAGAGGAAGAAGACAGCAGTGGCAGACAAGGAAACAGAGGTGCATGAGAAAGAGGTGAATGTGAGGGAGATAGAGGTGCAGGAGACAGAGGTCACGGAAAAGGCAGCAACGTAAAAGGGGTGCAGGAGAAAGAGGTGAATTTGAGGAGGATTGAAGTGCAGGAGACGGAAGTCACGGAGAATACAGTAAAGGAAAAGGAGGTGCAAGAGGTTGATGTGAGGGGGATAGAAGTGAATTAAAATGAAGCGAACCACGGTGCTGTTAAAGAAACGGAGTCGGAAATGGGAGTACAAAAAGTGATGGTAGACAGTTGGTTGGCCGTTCGATTTACACATGGCCCAGGTGCTGCGCATCACGACTGATGGCATGTTTGAGGTAGCATACATGACCCGCACTCGAGGAAACTGGAAATGGGTGGGGCTTGAGGTTGGGATTGTGGAAGCCTCAGACATCATCAAGGTGGTATCACCTCCTACGGCGGTAGGCAAGGTGTTCACCTTCAAGTCTCATGAAATAAAGTTATAGAGAAATGCCGTGCTATGGAGAAAAAGGATGATGATGATCAGTAGACGATGTGGTAGACATTGGACACTGAGTACACAGTGTGATGGACACTGAGTAGACAATGTGATGGACACCGAGTAGACAATACGATGGATAGCTAAAAACCTTATCATACCAAAGTGTTGCCGATTTGTAATGTTTTATTTGTATGTAAGTACATATATTGTATTTGTTAACCTTTTTTAATCAAATTGGTTTAATGTTCGAGTAATGCCGAGTTATAGCCCAAACAATGAATCTAGTTATTTGCAGACGTTATACAGTGTAGTAAATAATGTAAAGACAATTTAAAATGCAATAACACGTAGCACAGTAATTAAATATGGCAACTACAGTGAAGAAAATGTGAAAATAAAAGATTATTCCACAACTCTAGCACTCGGAATACAACTAAGAGGACAGACGAGAACAAGGTATACATGCATAAGGGATAAACATGTGGCTAACAGTGCACTATGAACAACATATACCAAGGCACTTTCTTAATTTACGGTTAATCATGATTTTCAAAATTGTGTTATCGTCAGAGTACCATTTTTTCTGAGTGTCCTGTGCTAAAAACGGTGATGATCAAAACATAAATACCAATGGATAGCATACATTCTCCCCATAAACGTGAACATTGTGCCCATATCTACAACGTGTTTGTCTTGTTGTACAAGTAATGACAACAATGCAGAAGTAGAAAATATACGATTATTCAACACCTTTAGCACTCGGAATACAAAGAAGAGGACAGCAGAGAACAAGGTAAGCATGCGTAATTTACTGTTAATTATTAATATGCCAGATTCTATACTGATTTTAAAAATTGTGTTATCATCAGAGTATCATTTTGTCTGATTGTCTTGTGCTACAAATTTGTAGGTTAAGTCCATAACATCAATACCAGTGGATAACACACTTCCTCCGCTTAAAAATGACCTGTATGCACATACCTACAACGTGTTTGTCTTGTTGTGCAAGAAATGACAACACATTTGGAAAATAGAGTTGGGCAATATTGAAGTGCGAAAAAACTTCACCGCACTCTAACAACTCTAAATAAGTCACGCCGTTATAACATATGACCACATGTTATCCATTCACAACAAGTTAAATATCCAACACAACACCATTGTACTGTGGGTTATGACCTGACGATAACTTGTGGTCCTCAAATAATAACATATAGAACATACCTTCAAGCAACTAATAAAATCGTAAATTTTATGTGAATTAGTGTGTCCAATTTTTGGTGAAGTCGCCTCAATATTATGCACATTTAATACCACAACTGAACAAAAGATCCAGGCAATTGTTTCGACCTTGTGTGGAGCCCCAAGACCCCGTTCGTTGGAATTGACCACATATATATATATATATATATATATATATACATACACACACACACACACACACACACACACACACACACACACACACACACACACACACACACACACACACACACACACACACACACACACACACACACACACACACACACACATATATATATATGTATATATGGATACCATAATTCCGCGTATGCAAAGTTTCCAGTTCGCGCCAGTACACATATATGGCTGGCTTATGAATATTCGGTAAGATCCGTCAGATTTTGGTCAGGGCCGCTGATTTCTATGGCGCAAGAAAAAACTTACAGCTGCTTTTTATGACATGGATTCAACAACAACAAATAGGAAAGCAATTTTAATTCTAAAGTGTGCTTTACTGAGCATGCGAGCAGACTGAGGCTGCTTAATTAATCATCCACGTGTCAGAAAACTCAAAATGATTCGTGTAAACACAATTATAAGACCACAATTATGCATAAGCTGCAAGACATCAATGGCTGAATACGTGCTTATGGGAAATTATCACGTTGTGATACAGTACGTCTGAAATGTATATTACCTCATAAGGAATTACTTTTAATATGCTTTTATGTGGTACTTACCATTTTGGCAACACGTTCCACATGTAGAACGACAATACGAATATTGGGCGTTGCAGAATATTTCCCGTTGCCGAAAGCGGTGTCCCCCGTCGGTACAGTTACAAGTTCCCCACGTGCCCCACGCCGACCATTCGCACGTACTAAACATAAAATATAAAAATACCAAAGTTCCTCTGTTATTTTGCCAGCTGTTTGCAAGATCACAGAAGTTCAGTTTCACTCATACGACCACTGGTGTAAGCACGCAAGCCAACAGTGTATAGCCGTTGAAGAGTCTTAAACAACTGGCGTTCATTTGATTGGCTCAGTACGACGGTTAGATAAAATGTCAGTTTGATTCTACAGGTAATCTGGTCAGCACATTATGCTTATAGGACATAGTGCCAAAACCGGCATATATATATATATGTATACTATGTACGTATATTTGTATACGTGTACATAAAATAGACTTCGATCTCAAACAAATTACATCAATAAACAACTAACCCTGAACTGTCGCAGCATACTTTCAATTCAGCCACGGATGACTGGGGAGCCACGAGTAGTATCGCAGCTGCAGTAAGACGAATCAAAAACATCGTAATCTCGGAGTGTCCTGAAACAGCATGTGATAGAATATTAAACGTGTACACATGTTCCTTGATAAGCACACTGTAAAACACCAGGAAAAACTGATTTGGTATATAATTTATACGAATACAAAATCTTATATCTTAGATATGCAGATATATAAATATTGTATCCTTGACAAATATAGATAATAATTGAACAGATTTAAGACAATTAATTATAAGACAAAGTTAACATATAAATAACTTAAAATATAAATAGGTTATACAAAGTAATTGTAATATATAATTTTATAATCCGACCACTGTTGTGCCCAACGAATAGTTTTTGCCCACCTAGACAACGTTGTTATCAATGTGTTTACAATATACGGAGACACAAAGTATGTCATGGAGGGGGCATTATCAGCGGGAATAACATATGTCATGGTGGGGGCATTATCAGCGGGAATAACATATGTCATGGTGGGGACATTATCAGCGGGAATAACATATGTCATGGTGGGGGCATTATCAGCGGGAATAACATATGTCTGGTTCTTAACGTATCAGTGATGTTTATAAGTGACCGGGACGAACGCATTGTGTAAATGCAGTCAACTGTCAGCTGATGGATTCTAGTCGGCTAAATAGTCATCTAAACTGGCATAGTCATACAAATAATACTGCTAACAAAATAAATAAAACAAATGGAATTGTGAATAAACTGAAACACTTTTTACCACAAAACATACTCTCTACTACGTACACATCCCTCATTCTTCCTCATATTAATTATGGTATTCTATTACGGGGTCATCAAGCACACCGAGTTTTTTATTTACAAAAACAAGCAATCAGAATAATTTCTACGAGTAAATATAATGCACATACAGATCCGATTAAAAAAACTGCAATTTATAAAAGTGTGTGATATTTATGTATTTATAAAATGCAACAACTGAAATCTTACTATAAATTAGTCAATCAGATACCTGAATATTTCTGCCACATCCCTTATTTACGCAAGTTTGAAATTCATCAACACTACACACGACTAATAAATAAACTTTGTATTCCCAGATTCAATCATGAATATGCCAAACATATACGATACGACACAACATACAAGAAACAGTTAAAATACTCCAAGGACTATCATTGATAACATCTATACACATAGCCTACATAGCCTTTCACAACATTAAAAACAACTGCTTAATTATAAACTATTAATGTCATTGTGATATCCACAATTGTTATATATGTAAAATATAATAGTAGTATACAATATGCTATATAATTACATGTCTGTATTTAGTACCATTGAATTGTGATTATTATTTCTATTCACTCTTACTATTTACTAATTTGATTTGCTATTTTTAAGAGGAGGCTCCCATGTTAGCGACTTGTCTTAATGGGAGTCTCTTTGACCTAAATTTGATGTTTGTACATTTGTATTTATGTACATTTATGGTCAACAAAAATATGTCTGTCAGTCTGTTTGTGGCTGCTGCACGCGTCTTTGCAGTTAATTACACGCATATTCTATGGGAGACATGTCCGGGCTAAAAGTAGGTCACGGTAGCGTATGCTGTTGCCGCCATCGCTGCCACTGCCGCTGCTGCTGAGTATCTGTATGCTGCTGTCACTGCTGCTGCTGCCGCCGCTGTTGCTGCTGCTGTCGCCGATGCTACAGTAGGTTCGTTAGTCCAATCCGACCGCCTCGAAGCAAGGCATTATCTTGCTGAATCAACCGCAGATGCGGGCGCAGACACACGAACACCACCAACAACGAGGACTACATATTTGCGCATTGGTATTACATGTTGTGACTATCAGTCAGTCCGTGCATTGGCATACGTATAACTGCCCGCTGCAGCAGTGTCTGCCCCATCCATCATGCTAGATAATTGTTACACCAGTGTCAGCGTTGGTCTACACTCACCAGTTCATGAGAACTGATCAACTCAGAATTGGCGTCATGCATAAAGGCCTCAGGACACTGTTAGTTTTCCCATTGGCGACCATGTTAGCGTTTTGTGTGATTATAAGAAAACCTGACCTATAAAATTTCTTAAACTTCTCACCTGTTGTTAATATCATCTCAATGACATGCTGGTCGAGTTTAGTCAAAATCTAATATTTTTAGCTCTCGTAAAATGCCTCTATGTATGACACCCGTCAATATTTACAAATGGATGCAGGCAGTAATCCGGCAAAAGGGTCAACTAACCAAATTGCTGCCAAATACCCTTCCGCTTAGTAAAATTAGCTAACAGTGCACCATTTTACTGTCAACAGCTTCTACAATCACACCGGGAAATCTGACTACTCAAATGCACTTATGTCAGAGCAGGTGAATTTCGTAAAAAATCATTTCTCAAAAATACATTGCACCTAGCAGGAAGTCTAACGGGGTCCTGACCCCTAAAGACAACATGGTTTAACACGGTTTGTATCCTGTCCCGATGTGTATATGTACACGCCTATCGTCACCGACAATGCCTCGTGTCTGGCGTAAACACGACGCATCTGAACGACCTGCGACTTTTAGGCCAGCTGTATGCAAAAACAAACATCTGAGTAAGAGAGAAGACGAAACCATCGACGTGATAGAACAAATCAGAAGACAGAAGTGAACCTGGGCAGGGCACATCAGTAGACTACGAGATAACCGATGGACATCAGGTATCACAACCTGGAGATCTTACGAAGAGAAACAATCTAGAGGAAGACCGGCGAGACTGTGGAGAGACGAACTAGACGAGTATTGGAAGGGCAACATTAGTACGGCAGATAAATGCATTATTTTAACGAATCGTGCAGTTTTTTTATAAAGGCACGACACTTGGCACATAGTTAGAAGTTATCAAGACAAAAATACTTAGACCGCCGGGCATCTCTGAATTTGCCGTGGATGCTGTTGGCGGCCATTTTTTAAATGGCCGCCAAAACTAATAATCCTCATATGTTGAGAACTGCGTTATACACAGCAATGTATAGGTTTTCTGAGGCAACTGTTTCAAATATTTTATGTATGACCTTGTCCGACATTCACGTCCGCCATTTTGAAAGATGGCAGCCATCGACACTATTGTCTCTATGTCTCATGAACTACGTCACCTATAGCCGTAATGTTGATTTCAAAAGAAAGGTGTGTGGACAGCGATTTCAATTTATTGAATTACGTTTTACACTTGACCTTTGTTGACATTCATATTTAGAAAATGTGTCCGACAAAACCAATTATTTCCATACCTTATGAACTACATCACATACAGCTTTTACGTTTGTGTAAAAATGTAAGTTTTCCAACGTACCGATTTCAAATATTTTACTTTTGACCTTGTCCGACATTCATATCCGCCATTTGTAAAAATGGCGCCCGTTAAACCAATGTTTTCCATATCTTCAGAAGTACTTGACATACAGTAATAATTATGGTGCCATAATGTATGTTATTGAAGGTACAGATTTCAAGTAATTAACTTTTGACCTTGTCCGATATCCATATTGCCGACATTTTTAAAGATGGCAACCTTGAACAAATGTAGGTTTATATTCAGAAAGGTATATGATACTCACTTTTATGGTGCTTCACATTTTCCGGCACATTTGCAAATTTCAGTGCAGCACAGTTCCGCCTTTCTGCATGTACAGGTGTTCGGCTTTAGTCTTTCAGACAGCCACACTTCAACAGTTCCCAACAGGATTGCGAGGCCTGCGGTAATGGTGTCCACAACGATGTCTAACTCTCTCCTCGTGGTGTCCATCCTCAACCCTGTGGAGATAGTATGTCTAGCACTGGATG
The DNA here is from genome assembly GCA_963995525.1 of Escarpia spicata. Lineage (NCBI taxonomy): Eukaryota > Metazoa > Annelida > Polychaeta > Sabellida > Siboglinidae > Escarpia > Escarpia spicata. The sequence continues at coordinate 55,580,365 of OZ023213.1, read as the reverse complement.
TAGTAGGTTTGTTGTCCTCCAACTGTGACCTCCCTGTTGAGCCGCACGCTTGTTGTGTTGAAGCAGTGCGGCGCGTTTTGGGGAATGTGATTTATTTGTCACCCTTTTTGCGTGAACAGTTGCCTTCTACTTTCATCCACATTCACTTCACAGTTTGTTCGGTCGTACATCAGGACGGTGAACCTCTCAATGATTGGCATTACAGTCTCTACATCCTCATATGAAGGTGCATCTGTCGTGGTGCAGAATACGTTAGTAGCTTCCGGGTGTCCCACGCACCTTTCTTTCCCTTATTTTCAAAAACGCTGACATTGTCGCATCCGGTGAACACGTTGACAAACGGAAGACATTGGCACTTCCTCGGTCCATGCGAGCGTGATATCGCGTGAGCAGGTATGCATCTGAATTTATTTTCAGTATTAAATGCTACCCATATAATGACTCCAGTGAATAAATCGGCAAGGTGAAAGTAACGAACAACAACGTCACTGTCTACAGTGCGGATCATGACGTTCTTGTAGCAACACTTTGGACCATCATTTTGGTGTCCGCCTCTTCGTGTGTACAAGGAGACAAGCCGACGATGTTTCGCGGTTGTAACAGTTCCACCGTGTCGTTGAACGTGCTAACGTCCTGCTTGCTTGTGTTCGGCCGCAGATCACCAACAACGTAGCTCAGAAATGGGAACAACCCCTGTCTTGTTCTCATCACACCGCAAGAAGTCATGCCATTGTCTTGGCAGAGGCGAGTTGTGCTCCACACGACGGCGAACACCCTTTCCCCTTCGTTGCCTTGCATATTCTTTCGGGCTTCCACACGGTCCAGGAAAAAAAACCATGGTGCATGAATGGTCAGCCTTTTCACGCACAGGCCGATGTCCCCGACTCGAATGGATCTCACAAATAACATGAGTGTCAGCTGAAGGTGAACAATTATGAACCAAAACTTGAACTGTGGCACTCGTCTTGCCATCTCTGCGCACCAGCTGCCGAAATCGAGATAATCTGCCCCACTCTGGGTGTACTCCGTGTAAGCGCGACGCAGACAGCAATAGGTGCACACACAATTACTTGGTGGGCACGGCGCGTGCAAGTGAGGTGAACAACTTTCAGGAATGAATCAGTCTTTCCTGATGTCGTAACACCAGCCAGCACCAGTAGGATAGTCCATCCACTTCCCTCTAGGAGATCATGCTTAGGGTCACCGCTTCTATGTGCATCCCGCCCAACATTATCACAAACTTCCTCTCTCCATGAGTGTCTGGCCAAATCCACTGTTTCTGCTTCGCCAGAGCATACTGGCGGCTGGTCCACGGCGATAACCGGTACCTAGTCAGGGTTCAGAATACTGACAGTTGTCTTTGTGACACCCATGGCGTAACGAATCATTGGCACAAAAGCAGCTTCATCGTAGAACAGCGGCAATAAGGCGAACACGCAGGTCTTCACATCTTCCACCCGAACATTCTGTTTACTAGCGTGGTATGCAGCCCACGACACCAACTTCTGTGTAATCTTTTCACTGGTGTCGTCTCGTTCCATGAGTTCTAACCAGTCCTGCTCCGCTTCAGGTAATCCCGTCTCCCTCGGGTTAGATTCAATGGCCTTTATGGTGTCACGTTGTAGCACTGACGTTGACATTCGCCCTGTTGACAATGGTGGTACCTTTGCATATGACGATGGCAACTCGGCAACAATTGAAATGTTCCGATCAGCAATCAGCAATGCTGAAGACCGCTCCTTCATCACGCGGCGGTCGATCCCACCGTTTGCCTCTGTTGTGTGCTGAAACAGTGAGATTCCTGTTCATGGAACGATCCTTGCGCAGACGTCGAGCTCGTTTGGTGGTCAATGTTAGCTGTATTGAACAACAACTTATTCAGTTGTGGCGGACAAACAGCTTCCATGTCATGGTATTGCTGCACTGTGGTTTTCCCTAGTTCAGATGAGATTTGGAGCACACTGTCGTATTACACAGACATTGCCAGGTGGAACGCTGTATCAACGAGTTCTCGCTTCCTGGTTTTCGTGTGGAGGATTACTCCCATATACATTGGAAGTGGTGGCTCTCGCAGTGGGCTGTGTCCCGACGAACTGCGTTCCGCTAACGGACGATATATGAAATTGTACACGAGAAGCTGTCCAATTGTGACAGATCTCTGGAAGTACGATGCAAACGTATCAGCTTGGACTTTCATGTTTGTTCCATAGAGCACCATGGTTATCAATGTGAGCAGCAATTCAGATACTGAATCCACTTGACCATCTTGACCAAACGAGCCACCGAATATGCAGTTTGCTTCCTGACAATATTGGCAGCCCGAGCGAGGATGAAAGCTTCATCTTCTGCATCTGTGTCGCATCCTGAAGGCGCATCCAACATCGCAGTTCACGACAAGGACAACGTCTCGACCGCTCATCGACGCACACAGCTCAGGGAAGTTACACATAATTCGTTGTTTCAGCCTTGTAGAATGAACAGTGCCAGTCACGTCATCCAGTTGCTGTAGTCGATTCCTGTGCAAGTTAACAAGCGTGGACAATTTAAACACTGGATTAACACGTGCATCTTCACATTCTGATATGTGCTCGTCGATGAATAACATTAGTTCGACAAAAGCACGTCCTCGGATGACATCCAACTAGTTTTCTTTTATTTTGATGAATGTTTGGCCTTTTGTGCTCGGTTGTACTAGTTCACTAAGCAGTTCAAATGATATTTCATCTCATCTGCGACAAAGTCCCCGGATCCTCTTTTTTGTTAGTATCTTCTCATCCATTAGTTCTACAGGACACTGCTTAAAGGGAATAAAAACATATATTGCTTGAATTCATATTAAATTAGATCCTGCTATATATTTCCATGTCCACCAAGCCAAAAAAATCCCCTAAAATCGAAGAATGAGGAATTCCACATTTTATGCTGTACATCCGGACATTTTCGAATATGCATATTTTTGGCGCGCTTTTCGGGATGCCGAGATGTGACGTCAGAGTTGACTCTGCCGATACAGCGACCGCTTGTTTACATTCATTCTCAGCAATATGACAGCAGAGGTGGCTGTGTAATGCGAATATCATCATGGTTCATTGTGCGGCATTCGGTTGTAATGCAAACTCTTCTAAACATAGAGCAACACACCATTTTTTCGGTTCCCTACGGGTCCAGTTTTTTTGAAGAAATGGATCGCAAAAATCAAGCGAGCAAACTTCAAGCCGACGAAACACAGCCGGCTTTGCTCCGCTCATTTTGAGAAAAGCTGTTTTGATCGCGATCCGGAGATGTTGGCAACCCTTGGATATCCTGGTGCTCGAATATCGTTGAAAAGCGATGCAGTCCCAACAATATTCCCGGCAGTAGAAGCTGCATTGATGCCGTCAATCCGCAGAAGACAGGCGTCGGCACGGGCAGGATCGACGGCCGCTTTGCCCGAGTCGAAGGCAAGCGGGTCTCGCAAGCGTTGTTCCAGTGCCGCGGTCGCCGATGCAGGCTCCGCTGCCTCTGTCACTACAGCCGGCTCAGCAACTACACCCATGGCTTCTTTGGGGTACCAGGTTCCTTCGACGAGTGGTGAATTTACGAGGTCTGCTTACCGAAAGCGGCAACGAATCAAAGTAATTCTTACATGTTATATCTACTATTATTATTCTGTAGGTCTAGTATAATGCCTGGACTGGACGGTCTCGTGTGTGTCAAAATAAGTTATTCAACTTATTGTCATTGTATCCCATTGGTTCCAATCATATCACGGAACTCTTCCTAAGTATCTTATATTCTAAATGTTGTAGTTATGCACGATACTACTAAAATAAATCTACATATACTCAGTTTTGTGGAAAATTTGATAGTGTAATCAAATCGATTCAGGTGACTGTTTTTATCATTATCATGGTTACAGGAATGTAAGGCAATAAAACAAAAACGTCATCAAATTAATTGATGCTAATTTGTTAGTTTATGCATTTAATTAATCTATTTACTTTTACATGCAAATAAGAAATAATTGTTTTAATTATACTCGTTGCCGAGTCAGGTTAGTCTGTTATAATAAGTTTTTTAAACCGTAAGAAGCAATACTTGGATGTAGAACATTGCAATGTGAATTTGCAGATGGAAGAATAATTATATTTTCAAATGTATTTAACGTTGAATTTGCATAAATTAATTATTATTTTTCATACATAACATTTGTTGTTTTTTAAATGACAATACTTGGACTTTATGAAAGTGCCATGCATTTTGATCAACATCAAATGTATGTACACATAAAGTACCATGCATAAGTTAGATATTAATTTTTTTTTTTTTAAATTAGGAAGTGGTCTGTCTCACTCTCATAGTTGGAACCAGTTGCTGGCAATCTCCTCCTCTGACACATGACTCACTAAAGTCTTATGTCATCAATGACTTGCTGAAGAATTATCCCCCATCAGTATTCTCTGTAGAAACAGTTTATTACAGTGTTTGGCACCTGTCTGCTAATCCAGCTAATTGGACTCCTTTGTTGTAACTCCTCCACTTGACTAAGTGTAGTGTTTGCCTGAGTCAACTGATCAAATCTAATTAATTACCAGTTGACATTGCACTTTGTAGGTCTTTCCTGCTATGAATAACAAATACACCAGCCACCTCCAGCTGGCCCACTGCATTCTCCCTCCAGTTAAAATAGTTATCTGAACCTGATCTACTGGTAATTAAAGCATGCTAGGTGGAAATGGCAGGAACTGGGTAACATGGATGTGACATGTCGGATATTTATTATTACTATAATTAACCCATGCAATTAACCCATGCCTAACATCACCCTGATCACCATTGCAATTGGTAAACCTTGCAGGTAGATGTGATTAATTATTATTAATATTGAATGGTTACCACATTGAACACCCTGTAGATTACAGTATGTATTCATCAAGTTAATAATCTATTATGTTTAAGTTTTCAAAAGTAATGTTTTCAATAAATATAATTCTTACAGTAGATGCAGCTTTCATAACACACACTATTGTAACACACAAGTACTGTTACATTTGTTACTATAGAATTCTTACAGTAGATGCAGCTTTCATAACACACACTATTGTAACACACAAGTACTGTTACATAACACACACTATTGTAACACACAAGTACTGTTACATTTGTTACTATATAATTATTACAGTAGAGAGCAGCTTTCATAACACACACTATTGTAACACACAAGTACTGTTACATTTGTTACTATAGAATTTTTAATATTTCAATAGTAATTTATTGATTTGTATTTTCATAACTCCAGTGCACAGGCCTATGGTGAATTACATTACAGTGTCATATATTGCTATTGCCTAGTTTCCATTTTATTACAGTTGAATATCGAAGACAATGTACATCATGCAATATATCTATTACATTTGAAGGTATTATCATTACATTTTGAATTGGAACTACAGTATGTACCGAGATAAATATTTAGAACAAAAATATAACTATTGTATCTTGTATTATCTACTAACAACGTTTACGGATAGAACATATTTTTCATTTTATGTCTATAACATGAATGAATGGAAGACAAAAGAAATGTCACTGCAATTTAATAGATTGCAATCAGTGTAATTACACCTTACTGCTTGGTGCATTGCTAATTACTGGCACAAGTCATGATGTTTTTTAAACAGAAGCTCAGAAATGTACCAAGGACCATTATTCGGCTCCCACATTATTCATGGGATGGATGTTGGCAATCATAAAACCTGGATAAACTAGTTCAATAGGATACAGAAAGCATAATTAAATTTCTATTTTGATGCGACAAATATTAATAAACATGTATATATATTATATGCCAGTTACTATTACATTGTTTCTGTTATTATATTGTGCTTTGTTCAACTTATTGTTACTAATAGGTATTATTATTATTACACCACTCCTGGAGCAGGCTTCCTATTGTGACTATAACATTGAGTATTGCAGGATTGTTCATGTCTGCAGTCACATATTGTTATGATAGTCACATATTGTTATGATAGTAACTATATCAATGGATAAGGATTCTACTAATGATGTTACAAAATGTCATTAATTAATTTATTTGATTTTTAACTTAATGTTATTAAAAAAATCAAGTAAATTTATCAAATAATAAATACGTTCACATTTGGATGTGGGTTGTTGCCCAGCTACCAAGTGTGAAAATGGTCATTTGTTGTGAAACAATAACAATAAATGCAATGCAAGTTGCAAACCTATCTATTGTATATTTAATAGATGATTAGTTATAACCAAAAATAAAATGTTCACAAGTAATATATTGTCACATTTTCCAGGTAATTGTTTGCATAAAAGTGTAACATAACAAAAGTAACTATGTCTCTGTGTAGATTCTGTAAGCGTGATATCAATTATTTATGATGTTTTTATCATAGAATAAACAATACATACCTTGCAACTTGAAATTAATTTATTAATTTGTATTTTTCACAGCTAGGCAGTCTGTTCACACTTGGAAGCTGGGCAAATGACTAGACAAATGGATGTACTCCTTTCTGACAAGATGGTGAAAGACAGGATTTTGTTTGCTTTTGTCAGAAACCTACAACAATTTATTTTTTGGCAAATTCTATAAAGGTCATTTGTTATTTCAGTTATTTGCTGACATTCTGGCAGCAGCTCGAGATAGTCCACCGTCGACCAAGAATGGGTCATCTGAAGATACAGCAACTGAATATGACAGCTCTCGTACGGATTCCTGTGATACAGAGGATTCCACACCTGAGTCAGTCACAGCTTCCACTCCAAAAAGGAGCAGCAAATGCTTTCAGGTTGACATCAGGCCATCAACTCGCACGAGAAGAGTGCAAGCAGTCTGTGCATCAGAGCAGGTTGCTGTGCAGGTGACATCAGCAGTGAGGTCAACGAGTGTGCAGTGCAGTTTGTTGACTGGTCCGATTAGTGACTCGAGTGACTAAAACGGGGAGGAAGTGACATCTGCTGCAGATCCAGAGTATGTTTGCTCTGACAATGAGTCGACTAGTCGTGACAGCAGCAACAGTGACAGCGATGACCATGTCGACCAGTACACTGACACATAAGAGGGTGTTACAAACAAGACTCCCTTGAGGAAAGATTGCTGCCCTTCCAGGGAGAGGTACTTCTTGGTGGCAGAGTCTTCACTTCGTCATCTTTTCGCACGTTGCCGAAACTGCACTGTCGTAGTGCAGCAGTTTCTCGGCTCAATGGGAAGTTGCCCTGTAAAGATAATAATTGGTCTGTAGATGTGAAACTATGCTATTTATTAGCATGTCATAGGTAAAGTGATCAACAAAATGGACTAGATAACTTGTTTATCAATGGGTATTTGCTGAAGCCATATTCTCATCTGCCTGCAGGGGAAGTATTCCCATGGGTGTTGTTTGGCTTATAACCATTGTCTGTGCACCGTGTGGTGATTCACATTGTGTTACCAGGTCTACACAGTTACCAACATTTGGAATGATTCATCCCAGTAACACTGTGTTATGAAACTTGCTTGATGAATTTGTAATGATTCAACCCAGTAAAACTGTGTTCTGAAACTTGCTTGATGGATTTGTAATAAATATGTCACACAAAAAATGTGATTAAAAATGCTATGTCCTTATGATTTTTATGGACATAGTCGTAGGGCACATATATACCCACTGGTAGCATCTCACATATAAGACCCCTAAGGTTTCACTAAACCCCTAGGTCTAGGACATAACCCTTCAGGCTATAACCCATTACCATAATTATTCAATTGTTCTGCATGTTGTTTTAATGTTTATTTTAGTTTATTTTGATTATATACTAGCTATATTGTTATGTGTCAGACTCAGAGTAATACAATTATTGTTCCACATAAATGACATAATCTAGAGCTGTCATTATATATGTCATGATATTATGGTCATCTCGCGAACAACTGTCCAACTAAAAAAGTGTGGGTTTTGTCCAGAGGGGTGATATCGTAAATAGCTATAACGTCCTAAACTCGATCCGCATAAACCAGACAACCATGCTTACGACGTTCGACGGTTCGTAACTTTGTGAAGTTTGTCTTTGACAAGTCTGTTTACAATTACTTCGTCCGATGACCTACTTAGCTACAACCTCTAGCTAACTCTCTGTACAGCTTTGACACCGCATTTTATAATATAACGTCGTACTAAAACGATATAATTGTTGTTGTCGACAGTTTTCACACCATATGTGTCATTATAATGAAGTTGAAGCTTACCAGTCGGTGTTGCATGAGCGAACATTGTGACTGTCCGACTCCGCATCATCTTCTTCGCTACCGTCGCTGAAACGCTCGGAAAGAGCGGAATTAGACGAATCATCCGCTGTAACCGTTCCCGCTAGTGGCTCAAAATCGTATGATTTCACTTGAAACTCTGCGAAACTCCCACTAGCCATGATGTTACAAGAGAATGGAGAGAACAACAATGGCGATGCATAGATGTCAACAAAGCCGTGAGTCGGCATTGACGTCACGATACCACGTGATCGCCTAGCTCATTAAATTTCAACTTTCTGCGGGAATCTCTACACAGACGGGTTTAAAATAGAATTTTGTCTACAAACGTATTTTTGTGTATTTTTTTTAATGTTGTCAAATGTTACATACAATGTTAATCTTTGTGTACACATGGAAAACGGATTTTAGCTAATGCCTTGTTGTTATTTCCTTTAACCTTCTCACCAATGAATGTTGTCATAGCTTCGTGAAGCCTGTTCGAAACTATTTCAAACTCGTCATACAAAAACATACATTTTTGTTTGTAGGTTTTCTTTATTGCTGCTTTCTTTTTTGTTTCTGACAACCCTCCAGTTGTTCCATTTCTGCATGTTTCCTTTTCGCAGTCACTCGGCCAAACATCGTTTTGTTAAATTGCAGTCGACACGTATCGTGAAAGCTGGCTTTTTGAGACTCAAGGTTGTCTCCACGCCAGTTCCATTATCTATCCGAGAAAGATATATGGTTTTGGGAAAACCGCCGACACTTTCAAAGGCTGGTAGGTTCTCTGCAATGTTTGTTTAGCCAGCTTCGATGGTTTCAGTCGACGTGGACGTTTCTAAACCCGGGCAACGGAGTTTTTGACTACCTTTTTGTCTGACAAATGATGCATTGTTGCTATACTATTGTGTCCACGTTTCATTTCGCAGGAACGTTACTGAGATTTATCATTTAATGCTTTTTTGAGCTAATTTTCACAATTCTGTAAGACCTCCGGATATTATGTCCTGGTATAGGCTTAGATGTATTACTAATACATCATGCTTACCATTCTCGTCATACATATCTACACGCAAGACAGAGTTATGAGTTGAAGTAGACATGCAAAATGGTTATTAAGTATGTTCTTTCCTATTGATAGATGGCTTAAAAACTGTTTAATGCTATTTGAGGAGCAGTCAGGGCCGGGTTTTATCGGATAATGTGGTTTCGGCGGGTGCCATTTTTACGCTTGGTGGATACGAATGCCGGAGAAGGTAAACATTTTAATATTTGAAATCTCCATCCCAACCCTGCATTTTTACGTCAGCGTTAAGACTCTACGACGTATTTCATAAGATATGAAACATTGGTTTTGAAGGGCGTCAAATAATAGCGGATTCTAATGTCAGAAAAACGTCAAATGAAACCTGTTTGATAAATGTGAGATCCAAATCTGATTACCTATATTTTGACTTCAACATAACATCTCTATGTGGCGTAGTTCTTGAAATATGGGTAAATTTGTTTTCACATCCGCCATCTTTAAAAATGGCTGACATGTATGTATATGAAGTTGTTACCCAGGAAGATATATATTTGGACATAGGAATAACAGCTGCATAGTTAATGTAGGATGTAGTTCCTGAGGTATGGAAATAATTAGTTTTGATATCCGCAATTTTCAAAAATGGCGGATATGAATATCAACAAAGGTAAAATGCAAAACATAATTGAATAAATTGAAATCGCTGTCCACCCACATCTATTTCGACACCAACAATATTGTTCTAGGTGGCGTAGTTCATAAGATATAGGGAAAATAATATCGATGGCCGCCATATTTAAATGGCGGACGTGAATGCCGGACAAGGTCATAGGTAAACTAATAGGTCCCTCCGAAAACCTATATTTTGAGCTCAAGATGACAGCTGTATGTAACGCAGTTCTCAAGATATGAGGATTATTCGCTTTGGCGGCCATTTAAAAAATGGCCGCCAAAAGCATCATGCGCAAATTCAGAGATACCCCGGGGTATAAATATCTTTGTATTGGTGCTTACTTACTTTGTGTCTAGTCTCATGCTTTTATCAAAAAATGCGTCTACGTCTGGCATAGTCTTGCTTAATCGACTCCGCCAGGAAGATAGTCTGGCTCAGAATCGCGTTTTGACTGCCCACTTGTTGACAGCCATGAGAAATGCCACTTAGTGAATATGCATGCGATTAAAAGGCACTAAACTACGAAAAACATTTAATGTCGGTTTATTTTTGTGTGATACGTTTCAATATACGTTTAATGTTGAATAGTTGTTGTAGTATAGTATTATCTGAAAAAAGTGTTTCCTTGTTTAAATTGTAATTTCATAGTTGACCTGAGAGTCAATCATCGTCTCCACCCGAATCTGAGATAAAGCCCCCTACCGGTAACATTGGAAGGGCCTTAATATTCCATCCCGTCGTGAGGGGCCTGTGCTGCCACCTCACGGCGCCTGGGTAATCAAGGTTACATGTGTCGGAGGATAATGCAAGACAGACATATTTGGAAAAAAACATGCTGAGGCCTTCGCCCAACCACGGGACACTACGACATGCAAACAGAGATTTGTAAATGTACACTTACCTGCGAACTTGCAACAGCCTTACCAGTAAAGGAAATGTGCCACTGTGTCTTACGACCAAGAGGACGTATTCCCAAACACCAGTCGTTTATAATGATTAACATAAGCACTGGCGCTCTATACTGTTTCTCTCACTCGCCGTCAGCAGGTAAGAAAACAGGTACGCGGGTACACGGCGCAAGTGCTAAACAAAGTTGACTTCGTCATTGGCCACTCTCGGCACACATTTACTTCTAATTTACCAATAAAAAATAGACCAGGAAGTTCGTAGCTTTCATGCAGTGTGATAGGCTACTTCTCTCGACACGGTTGGCTGCGCACAGAGTCAACACCAAACAAACACGCTGACTCACTCTAGTACTCTAGTACGGAGTAAATCACCCGTTGCCGTGGCCCGACCCCTTTATGGATCTAACAATCCCTGACTCATTCCAGGCCCGGGGATCCGTTTCAATAAGATAATGAACCCGTCAAGAACATTTATATAGAATACCTCGTTTAATTTAACGGAGCGTTTTCAAAATATTTTCACTAGCGTGTGCATTAACGTATTGGTTAACGTATTCATAAACTAACTTGTCATCGCTAAAAGTCTGAACTCATCAACATCTTCAAAAAAGTGGATGTCTGCGTTAAACATGACACAAGATAGTACGATGTTTGTTACAGTTGACTGTTTATGATTGATATGTTGCGCTTGTTAATGATCTAACCTCTTCGTTAATAACGAATGAAATCGGTTGTCAAGAAGGAAATCGGGTCTGTAAGCTGATTAGAATGTTAGTGAAATGTGTATACACATCATTTATGACTTACGAAGGGGGACGTTTCATGACAGGAGAGGAGTTTTGAAACATCCCCTGTGTGACAAACGACCAGTTTTTTGCCGGAGCGAGTTCTTCAGAAGCAGGCAACATTGTCTTCGGCGCTAAGCTCATGTGTCGTGCTCATATTAACGTATGAATGATTATTACAAGATATCGCGTCTGCTCTGCCATGTGCACCGGTGCGTAATGATTGCCGTGGTGAGATAACGTCACAACAAGGACAATGTGTCTACTTCATGTAATGGTGACACCGTCCATCACAGTGACTCATGGAGCCTTTTTGAAACATTCTTGTGCGGCCTCGAGTCAACTCGTATAGAACTGAATACAACAGTACTCCGTTGATCAGTGATACTACCACCCAGTGACCTACATACTGAGACATTGCGCCATGGCCCCGTATGACAATTTTGTCATAATTTATGTTCCTGTAGTAGCTCTACATTTCTTGTCATATTGGTCTCCTTTGAGAAATGTGATATAGTAAGTATGTAAATTTATTTCCTCATCCGGATGATATACAATAGATTTCAAGAGTAACGTAACACAGACGAGGTGGCTACCAGAGAAGTATAACTTATTAAGCTGGTAGCCAATTAAATCAAACACATTATAGTGTACTCCCACATAAATAATGTTACGTATGTAAAGGTTATACAGTGTATTCAATTGCAATAGCTTCAGGTTAACGACTCTAGTAAATTACAGCTAGATATGTTGTACCAATATAACATAATTCACAAGCTAATTCATTACAATATAATTATATTTAAACTTTAATTAATGCCAATTATAAAGCTCATGGCTTAAGTTTTAACTATTTAGCGTTTTCGAATTGATTATATTTACAGATAGTTTATTCAAAATTCCAGTCCCTATTACTTTCAGGGTGTTCTCTCCAGGTCTATAGTTATATCTAGGTATATATAAATTGTTCTCCTGTCTGGAACTTCTGATCATGAACTCACTATGACATTTGTAAAATTGGTGGAATAGACCAGGAAGTTGATTCGTACGCTGTTTATACACAAATATTAGAACATTTAGTTTAAATAGTTCATGAACGTTAAGTATATTGAGTTCCCGATGCAATGCTGTGGCACTGTCACGGCGGTTACGCTTTGCTAATGTTTTAAGTAATAGATTTTGAAGAACTTGTATCTTAGTTAAGTTAGTTTTACATGCTGATCCATATAATCCAATCCCATAATTAATATGGGGAAATACATAGGCATAATATAATTGCCTGACCATATCGGCATTTATGAACGAGGCCTTGTGATAAAATAAACCTGATAACTTAGACACCTTTTAACAAAGCTCCTTAATATGTTCCGACCATGACAGCTTACAGTATAGATATATACCCAGATATGTGGCTGAGTTAACCCGTTCAATGAGTTTGCCCTACAACAACGATGGCACGTATCTACCGAAAATTGTATAACATGTCTTACTCAGGTGTTGATTGTATCGGAACCAGACACTAGGCGATTCTAATTTCTTCAAAGCCGTACGTACAGTATCATTGGCACCATTCCACTAATGAACAAGTCAGTATTGACAGCAAACAAACGCAAAGGTAATCCACAGCACTAAAGATATCATTAATCTATCATAGAAATAACACTGGCCCTAAGATGGAGCCCTGCGGGACGCCAGTTTGAACATGAGCATATTCTGAAACTGTGCCATTAATGCTAACACATTGCTGTCTATCTCTTAAATAATGTCTTAACCATTTAAATACATGACCTCTTATTCCATAATGATCCAGCTTATACAACAATATATCTTGATTAACGGTGTCAAAAGCCTTATTTAGGTCAAGGTATACCCCAACAACTACTTCGCCATTTTCAAGAGAATTTCTAATATTTTATATTATTTCAATAGTCGCTAACGTAGTCGAATGATCTTTACGAAATCCAAATTGATTGATTTATCCATAAAGTCTAATAACCTCTACAACATTAACTTTTCTAGGATTTTATTGTGTACACTCATCAGACTAATTGGTCGATAGTTGGATGGTTCACACCTTGATCCTTTCTTAAATATAGGTATTACTTTTGACACCTTTAATGCTCGTGGTACCGTGGTTTCGGAGAACGACAAATTACACATGTAAGTCAGAGGTTTACAAATGAAATTGCATGGCCATTTGACAATTTTTGAAGGAAAGTTATCAAAACCTGATGCATTAGAATTCGCTAGCTTGTTGATTTCATTGATCAATTCTTGTTGAAAAACTGGTAAAAGGAACATAGTATTGGGTATCGGGTCAGTTATAAATTGTCTATATTCGTTCCCCTGATCATATGTCTTTGACAATTATTTACCTACAGTCGCGAAATATTGGTTCATTGCATTAGCAATACTTTCATTGTCGTTAAATTCTATATGATTGATGACGAGCTTGATAATGTTGTGCATGTTCCTTTTGCCCTTATTAACATTTTCCGTATATATCTTCCACAATTCCCTGGTTGACTGTTTTGCTTGTGAGAGTAAGCTACTGTAATATGATTTTTCCGCCTGCCGTATGATAGTTGTAAGCTTATTCTTATACTGTCGGTATTCTGTTTTATTGTATAAACTAAGAAATATATCAACATACTTCTTAGTTTTTGTTCAAATACTTTTTCCAATGCCTTTAGTTATCTACTTTTTGTTCTTGAAGCGTTTAAACTGACATTCTGGTAAATGGGAAACATTTGTTTTAAATTGTGCGTATTTGGTTACAAACATATCATAACATTCATTTGTGTCCTTACATGTCATAATATTGTCCCAGTTGATATTTTCCAGTTCCCGAGTGAAATTTGATATATTATCTTCACTAAATATTATCAGTTTAGGTCTGTCATTTATGTCATGAGTTTTGGATACACCTTTTATAATGCCGAAGTTATGTAAATGGTCTGATATATCTATAAACAGGTTTCCTGAAATTGTATAATTTTTCATGAAATTTAAACATCGAAATATATTCATATGATCAATGCTAGTTGCAGAATGGTATGTTATTCTTGTTGGCAGTATAATACATGGTAACAGGTTTTCCCTCATTAACGTGTCCACGTATCTCTTAGTTTGACACGAGTCCGGTTGTAAAATATCAATATTAACGTCACCACATATAATACAGATTTTACCTTCCTGCTTGATAATAGACAGGTTTAATCCAACAAGATCAGAAATAACGTGTATGTTATAGCTTATGTGTCTATACATATTGCCAATCACAAAATTGATGCCATATTTAAATATACCAAGCCACATATTGTCCAACATAGGGTAATGACTTAGCGTTAAGTCAGATCGTCCATGGACTTATACATCTTTCTTAATATAAACAACAACTCCGCCTGTATTGCTATTTAACGTTACATGATAGTAGAAGTTATATTATTTAAATGTATTCGCACATCTATCTTGGTTATTCATCCCTGCCTCAGTGATCGCAATTACATCAAAGTTTACATTTATAGAGTCAAGATGTGCATTGAGTAGATGATAGTTTTTGAAAGAGCTTTGTAGGTTAATATGGATAACAGTTATTAGTACATCAGTTATGTATATTGACTCGTTTAATTCTGTCAAATCGTAATATTTGCAATTTAGTGATTTGTCCCTTCTTCACATAATCCTTTATCAAGGCAAGGCTGCAAGTTATGTGTTTTTAAGAGTTCAGAAAATGTGTTTCTTAGGAGTTGATATTCCGAGTTTAACTGGAGATTGGTCAAAGTGCAAAATGATAACAAATTCGCTATTTCTTTATTTTCACCCATTGTTGTTGTTTTTTGTAATATCATTTAGAAGACATTCTCTCCGCTTTGCTAGAATACTTACTAGGAACACTGAATGCAAAACATGTAGTACAATCATGTAACCTTTCATAGAAAGCAATGTCTCAATAGTTGGAGTAACAAATACACAACCAAAAAGTCAGATGACCTCCATAATCAGGGCATGTTAGTAGTCAAGGCGCTCTATTGATTATTACAATGTAGTGCGGCAGCACAGGTGTCTGTCACCAATATGTGACTAGTCCACAGGCACAACGACGCGTCTATTGTTAGTTTGGTTCTGCTGAACATCGCACGCTTCCCCGCCGCTAAGGCTCGTTGCATCAGCACATTGCTCGTGTCTTTGTCTCGTAGTCCGCCTTCGTCATATCTTCTAGTATGTACACTCCAGCACCCGCGGTCGTTCTGGTTACGTGTGTCTTGGCGGACAATAGTATCGTGTTTCTAAGTGATCTCGTAACAATTGACGCGATGATGGGTCTGCATGTAGAACTATTGTTGGAAATAGGGCCAAGTCTGTGGCAGTGTTCAGCACTCTCCATAGCTTGTTCAAGTGTAATGATGCCACCAAGGTTGTGTTTGAGGAGAACATCCTTGGCTAGGGTTTTCTTGACATCCATGCCCTTGGATTCCTCGATGCCAGACACTCTAATACCCCCTACTCACGTCTTCTTCTTTCCATTGACTTAATTATCTCCTCATAAATAGTCATTCTCGCCCTCGAGTCCATTCATCGTGTCGTTGTTTCTTTGAGCGACTTCTGTAACGCATCAATTTTGTCCGTTCTCTTTAATCGAGGTAACATTGAATTCACAGGACGCCACAATGGCGTCCACTCTTTCTGCAATTGCACCACACTGTCGGCATATATCGCTCAATTGAGCTACTACTTCACTTTGGAATTTTTTTTATAGTTCCTTTATTGTAGCACCGCCGCCATGTTGATCACCACTCGCGGCCACATTTTCATCGCTCACCTGATCATGGTATTCTCTCTTCATCACTGAATTTTTTCTGGGATTTTTTTCGGCATAGTACTGTTCACACTGGTATCATAGAGTGGTTGAACCCAGTGTCTGCTCAAAGCTGACGTTTATAGTCGAGTAATTAAACAAAATCAGGAACGCTATTTTGTCCACACTTCCTTAATCTAGTGTCGCCATCTGCCGGTCTGGCAGATATATACTACTAAGTATAATTTCTTATGCGGATATGTACTACTACAAGGGCGTATCCGTTGGGGTTTCTAGTTGCCCTGGAAACCCCCCAAAATCCCGCTCTGTTGTATGACCAATATTATGACAATATACACGTGTACGGGGAAAGATGACGGTGCATAGGCGCGGGAACAAGGGCGGGGGGTGCAGCTGCCTTCCTGGCAGGGCTTTATTTAGAGACCCGTCTATTGACGGGCGATAATTTGAGAGGACGGGGTATAGCCCGTCTTAATACAAGGCCCCGTCCTGTCAGTTTGCTTGACGTGTTGTAGGACGGGTCTCTGCACTGGAATACATCGTGTTTTGTATCACACAGAAACAAACCCTTAACATACTTTGAATTCCTAGCATTATTTAAGCATTTTCCGGACACACGACGCTCAAAAATGACTACCACCCCATAATTATCGCGTACCATCTGGAATCGTGGCGCAAGTTGTCAACTTGCTGACGCAGTATTTTGCGCGTAGAATCCTGCCAATCAAATCTAATTTACGATCTTTTTACGGCAAGAGACTGAAACTTGAAATTTGTGTTCTGCACATTGTGCGCGCACGGCGAATGATTACCGGTAACTTTCTTCCGGATTCCCATTTCCTGTCTTCTGGTGATTTCCTTTATGTTGGCTGCTGCATTCGTTAAAATTAACAAATTTTTAAATGGGTCCGTTTTGTGTTATTCAGAAATGTTCTGTACACTCCCAATGCTCTGGATAATAGTGTTACAAGACCCAGACACAGTGCATATGAAACTGCCCATGACTAAGTCACCGACTTGCGATGAAAGTAAACGTACAGTGCGTATGAGGGCCATTCTCCAAAAAGTCAGACAGTTCGTTTAAATGTTAACTTTCCACGTTGTATTATTCCCAATTATTTCCTCATTTGTGGACTCACATATAAGTTAGACACGTCATTGGATTCGTGTCGACGAGGTGCTTCAAGACATAGATAACTCCATAGAGCAAAATGCAAGCAAAGGTGCCTAGTTCCTATTAGAATAGCCTAAAACAGCAAAAACAGGCTTTCCATTTTAAACATTTAGTTCCGTTGCCTCTGAAAAAATGCTAAATATTGGAAATTCTAAATTTTTAATATATGATAGTGGTATAGTAGGTAGTCTTCCGCGTACCCTGGGGCGCCTCAGACGAACCCCATGTTAAAAGACAGGGAAACATTTCCATCTTTCTCCGGATCGCACCAAAAAAGCTCAAAATCTATTGCCGGGAGGAAGGAGCCAGTTGGAGTGCCGCGGAGCAACCTATGTTAAAAGATAGGGTCTAAATATATTGTTAAAAGATAGGGAAATTTTTCCCATGTTAAAAGATAGACATGTTTCCCCATGTTAGAAGATAGGAAATTATTATCCTATTAAAATATAATGACATTTTCCCATATTTAAAGATAGGCTCGTTTGAGACTAAATATACCGAACAGCATTTGAATCTGTCACAAACGAGATTGCTTGGCCCGTAGTGTGTGTAATTATCTAGCATTAAGACAGTAATGAAAACACGACGTCTAATAACATTCCTTCGTACATTTAGAAAGTCGACTGTGGGACTCTGCCGGGGGAATCTCCTGTGGCTACCACGGCGCCCGGCCCTGCGAGATCACCACCTCCCTCCCGTGTGGCCTTCACCTGCCCGGAATGTAAGGTGCACTTTACGAGAAAAAACAATTGGAAACGCCACGTCGCCTGCGGCAGTTGTGGCCGCCCAAAAAGGACGACCGAGGAGGCCAAGTTGGATGCGTTGGTGGTGAGTTAAACTTTATATTGCGTTATTATACACTTTCGCCTAAAACGGCGGCTCCTACCTTCTTTCCACCAAATGGCTCTTTATGTACGTCCCGTCAAAACGACGTTTCCCCACACATTCCTGCTAAAATGGCGCCTCCCTATGTACTTCCTATCAATCCAGTGTCCGTGTGTGTGTATCTTGTATTATTTTATTCAACAACTTTCACCATTTCAGAAGTGTCAATGAAAATCCGAGTATTTTTTATGTCAGCGTAACTAAGATTTGGTGTTATAATAAGACGTAGGCATTCGGTCGCCAGTTTGCAACAACCATAATACTACTATAGCTAATACTCTTTTGTATACTATACTATATTAGTGGTGAAGTCATTTATTGTTAAAACTGATATTATACCGTTTCTATATTTCTCCGTAATTTAGGCTTTTCGAGGTGATTCATCAGAGCGCTGACGATGACATGTTCTATGATCTTGCATGGAACGCTTGTGATGGATACGGGGCGGTAGTTTGCTGGATCATAGTGCTCGCCTTTCTTAAAAACGGGCGTTATGTTGGCTTCTCTCCAGTCCAATGGGACTTCGCCCGAGCTGATAGAGGACTGGAAGATAGTAGTCAAAATCGGGGCCGCTTCAGTTGCCAGTTCTCTGAGTACCCGTGGACTGACGTGGTCCGGGCCACAGGCCTTGTAGGGATCTAGTTTGGTGAGAATCTTGTAAATTCCCTCCTCTGAGATGACGAAGTCAGTCAGCGTGGATGAATGTTCATCATAACTCATCTGGCACCTGGTTTGGAATTCGTCATCAATATACTCCGTCCCTTCACTGAAGACGGCCTGGAAGTGGTTGTTCAGAGCTTGTGCTTGGGCCATAGGGTCTGTTATGAGCTCTCCACTGACCTTCAAGGGGGAGATTTTAGCCTTGGAAGATCTCTGGTGTTTGATGAAGGTCCAAAAACGTTTCAGAGAGTGGGAGCCTTCTAATGATTCGGGGTCAACTGTGATCGCATCATTGATGTATTCCCAGTAGGAGCGACGTATCTTGCGCTGGATCTGGCTGCGTAGGCTCCTAGACTCCTTCCTTAGTTCTTTCGAGCCCTGCTTCTTCATCATCTTGTACACACGATCACGTCTCTTCACCAGTTTACGGATGTCTGGAGTTATCCATGGCTTGCTGATCTTTTGGCGTGCTTCCTTGTGTGGGACGAAGGATGATATGAGGAAGTGTGCATTCGGGAACTGTATGGCTTTGTCAAGCGACTCACCGAGCTTCCTAAGGTTATCTTCATCCGCGACGTTTGGGCGGTAGTAGGACCACAGGTAAAGGGTTTTCCTGCCATGCAGTTTCACCCCCACCCATATCATCTCGCATTCAGTGGACAGCTCGGGTACTAAGTAGCTCTTCAGACTGTTACGAACCGCAATCAGTACTCCACCTCCTTTCCTGCCTCTATCCTTCCTTTAGATGGTGAATATGTCTGGGAATACTTCGTTGTCGGTAACTGCGTCAGACAGCCAGCTCTCTGTGCCTAACAAAATGTCAGGCTTCGTGGTATCAAGCAAGTGGAGTGTTTCAGCCCGTTTCCCACCGAAGACTGGAAGTTCACTTTCAAGACTCGCAGTGGTCTATTCCTCCATTTGTTTTACTGATTTACCCTAGTGGGAGAGGAGGCGTGATGTGGTTGAAAGCTGGTCTCAGCTGGTGTTGGACTTGAGATGTCAGAGGCTGAGATTTCACATGCTGAAGGATGAGAGTTGCCAGACCAGTCGATTCCATGAAGATCAGAAGCTGTTGCACTATTGGGGTTGCCACAGACAGCACAGTGCCATTGGACGTCTTCCAAGTGCAACTTCTCATAGCTGAGAGTAGGGATACTCTGGCAGCGGGCATGAAACCACATCTCGTAAGTGTCGCATACTACGCCTTTCTCTGACCAGCTGACGGATATGTCACAGGTACCGCAGGAATAGTGGCTGTCGCTTAGTTCGGAACGGTGGGATGGACCAGGGTTAGGTTCAGGGGCGTAAGAGGTGAGGAGTAGTAGGATGGATAGGTACAGAAGTACAAGCTCTTCCTGTGATGAGTGGCAACTTTACCATGGCGTTTGCACCAGTTGTCTGCTAAAGCCTGTGTAAACAGACAGAGTCCGGTGCCAAAGGTACGAAACAATGACTTCACATGGAATTTTACTTGGTTCACATTGTGATAGTCATGTGGTTTGTGAGCATCACATACTGTTAACTTGTGCACCAGAGCAATGAGCACAAGTGTAAATAGAGTGATATTCAATCTGAACATGCTGACTGGGATTCTGATGAGTGAATTTAGCTACATGGTCAATATTCAGTGTTGTAATGGGGGAAGTGGAAAGCATTTGCATTCGCATACCTGGCAGAGAGAGCAAATTCCTGATCCTACTAACCAATGTGGTGTTCACAACAAAGAGAAGAATGTACTCACATCAGTGCTGGCATGTACGAGACTTGTGTTATTCAGCGTGCTATAACCACAGTGGAGTCTAATATGTGAAAAGTATGTAAAGATCAAATCCAATGGTGCCGTATACGAGGCTGCCCTGATCATGGTAGTAACTCTGTTTTTCTGGAGCCAAAACAACTAAAAAGGTTTCAAGACCATATAAGGAGAATCCTGGAACCTTACAATAAAAAATTGTTCAAGATATAAACTGCTCCAAGTATAATCTTTTATGCAAATACAAAAATTAGAACGAAAATCCACAGCGGAAAAAAACGGATTTTAAATTGTGGGCGCGATTACCATCGACTATCTGACTCGTCCACCATGGTTGGGTGTCGCAAACACCTGCAGGGAGTCTACTTCGACCCCGCCAAAGTCTGAAGTTACGGGGGAATCAGGTCTTTGCGCCGCACCACCTTCCGACCTATCGAGCGTGTACCGAGGAAGCTCGTCGAACAATGGCTATGGGAACAGAACGCATATGCCATACACAAGCCGGTAAGAGTTCGTTTCAAGAGGCGACGCGTTGTCGTCGGAGGACGGAACCAACAATGGCAGGCTGATCTCGTCGACGTGTCCAGTCTAAAAAGAAAAAACGACGCTACGACGTTCCTACTTACGGTGATCGACGTCTTCTCGAAAGTCGCCCGATGAGTTCCGCTGAAGATCAAGTCGGAGACGTCGATGGTGAGGGCGCTGGATGAACTGTTCACCGACGATGGTGATCATCCGCTGACGTTGCAGACCGATAGAGGACTGGAATTCCTGAACCGCGGCGTTCGGGGTGTATTGGAAATGTACGATATCCATCACTTCTCCACCTACAACGAGGAGACCAAGGCGAGCATCGTGGAACGCTTCATTTGCACGTTAAAGACGCGTATGTGGCGATACCTGACGAAATATGAGACGTGGCGTTACATCGATATCCTTCAGGAACTGCTACGCTCATACAACGACACCCCCCCCCCCACCGCAGCATCGGCATGCCTCCGTCGTAGGTGACTACGTCGAATCAGGAAGAGCTGTGGCAGCGCTTGTACGGCGGTCGGCACGGCAAGGGTGGTCCCAAGTACCACATGCCGTATCACGTGCGTCAAGAGACGTTTCAATAAAGGCTACATGGCGAATTGGACCGAGGAAATATTAATAATACGCGAGGTGCATCCGTCCGATCCGCTCGTCTCATTTACCGCTTGACGGACGATCTCAGCGAGACTCTGGACGGAACCTTCTACGAACCGGAGTTACGGAAGGTGACGGTTCCGGTTGATAAACTGTACCGCGTTGAATCGATAGTGGAGCGACGCAAGGTGGGTAGGCGAAGAGAGGTGTTGGTGAAATGGTTCGGATACCCTTTGAAATTCAACAGCTGTATCGATGCCAAGGCCCTCGTCGGCTAGACAGACTAGCCACGCGTCCGCCACGCGTTCCCTCGACTGCCCATAACGGACGAGACGACAAGGCAGGTGGTCTCCGTTACCGACGAAGATGACGAAGTCGACTCTCCGCCACAGAAAGACAGGACTCCGTGGCATCGTCGGCACCGCGTGTCCAAAAGAGGAGATCGTGTTTCTGTGTCAGGTCGTCGTCCTGTACACGGTCATCTTGGTCTGCATCTACAACCTGTCGATCGGTCACGGGGATCCGACTCTGTGGACGGCCCTGTTGAGCAGTTCGTTGGGTTACCTGCTACCCAGCCCGACGATGAGACAGCAACAGCAGCATGACGAAGAGTGAATTCTATTTGACGTTGCTTAGCACTGCTTCCATGCATACGCACTCCGACAACACGCTGATTCACTACATCACGACGCTGTTACAACGTCTCACCCTGTCGGGTCGGTGGGATTGCGGACTGGTGGAGATCCAGTACCCGCACAGTTGGCACAACGTGATAGAAAACGACGCGTGGTTCGCTGTACCGCTCCCAATAGACGAAACGACGAAAGTGTGGTCCATGGTCACGAAGAGAAACAGGATCGAGTCCAGACACTATATGGATCCTTGGACACTATTCCGCACGATCAAAGCCACCCTACGTCGCGTGGCAGGAGAGGGAAGGGCGACATTGAAGTACAGTACCATAACACAAAAGATAACAGCGTAGTGCTACCGAATACCGTCTTCGCATGGGATATGCTTACCAGCATTCTAGGCATTCGCAACGATACGCTTCCGGCTCTCCCGCCAGATCCCGAGAAAAAGGTATACATCACAGAAGCAGACACCATGGTGAACATGGAACGAGGGCTCGAATCACTCTACGTCTACACGGATGTCGTTGAACCACCAGTCGTTGGTGACAGCCTCGTGCCACTCCTGCACATCGTCCCACTGAGCGGTAGCATGGTGACATCGTTTCGAACACCTTTGAAAAAACTCAGTACGTACCCGTGCTCTACAAAGAGTTTGGTACGATCGAGATCGATATAAGAGACGACACCGGACGACGAGTGCCATTCGAACACGGTAAGTTCACGGTGACACTTCATTTCTGACGACGACGATCGGTACTGTTCTAGAGATGAATTACAACGATTACTACGCTCGTCAGGCGGGCGGTGCGCTTCCCTATTTCGCGGGTGCCCGATACCAACGAGGACACGAAGTAGGAAGTCAATTCGGAGGTCTACTGCGTAGCGACATGCCACTCGTCGAGAGAGGCGCCGTGGCGTTGGGAAGGAGAGCGGTCTAGCCGACGACGTCTTGTCGGGACAGAACATCAAGCGGCCGCCAAACATCGTGTCACCGCTGCCGGTAGGGACATGGTGAGCGACGTCTTGACCCCTGGCGTGCAACCGCGTAAGCGTATAAGACGCGCTCGTGACTCCCTCGACCAACACGTACCGTACCGCGCCTACATAGAGACGCTGCTCAGTTATGGAGATGTTGCCAAGGAGACGCTGATGAGTCAGATGATGAGTCAGATGTGGAAAAACGGGCAATCGCATGGAATCCGTCGAAATAGCCACCGGTGATGCAGCCAACGCAGAGTTCGTCACCAGGCGTAACAAGATCGCTGGGAATCACGTGGTCGACATTATGGGTCGTGTCCACGTGGACCTCTTCCTCCAGTATAAATACTCATCAACGGCGTAGAGTCAATATACGTCTGGTGCGCAGGAGGGATACGTTCGCGCTCATGGCCGGCGGAGCCAATCCCGACTACAAGATAAACATAGTCAACGTCACACTGTTCTTCACGAAGGCCATACAAGAAATACAAGAAATACGTAGCTGTTTATGTTTTATGAAACTTTTAGTAAAATGCAGCAATTTTTTTCAGAAATTGACAATAACCTTGACATTATTGATTAAACTGTTATGGTATTAACATCCTATACTCTCTTGTTCTAGTTTAAGCTTCTATCTCCTGCGATTGTAATCAACGGTACCACGTGACTCTAATCACATTCTACGCGTAAACACACACACACACCCACGCTCACACACCCACCCACCCACCCCCACCCCCCCACACACACCTGAATTTGGCTTTGTGGAGTCGTCGAGTCTTATGGAGGGGGGGGGGCACACCCGAATATGAGTTGTCCACACATTCTGGTCCACGTGTAATTTTATAGTTTAAACTACACTTTGTTCATAATTTTCGAAGAAAACTCTCCTATGAACCGTTATTATTATTATTTATTATAATATTTATTATTTATTTGTCTGCATGCCATAAAGAAATATGACATTTGTCTATAGAATATCCAGTTCTGCCGTCACCAGTTGAAGCAGTGGGTAGTTACCATGGCCACTTTGTGTATTAATTAGATAATAATTATGGTAACTGACAACGATCAGATTATTTGCTAAATGTTTGTAATCCTCACACCAGGTAAATCGCCTACTTATGTTACTGAATGCATTACTGCAGTGGTACCATGATCGCGAAAATTTATTGTTGAACATAAATTGTTGAAGAGACTCGTGTGAACCCAGGGGACGGGTCGAAGTCACAGGTGACTAACGGAAAGCAGGCAATCAACGCGTGTGCCCTTCGTCACGCAGACAACATTATTTAATTAAGACACTTTAATTAAATCACTATATTTGAACACAATTTGAACCAGGCAAATTTTCGAATGGATTGACAATAATACAGGTACACTTTGGATAAATACAATTAAAACTTCCCTCGGTGAGTGACCCTCACCACTGACAGTAATAACACCTTCGTCCACATGCGTACCTACAGCCGTCAAACACGCTGCGGTCTTGTACTGCCTACAAATCAAACCCTGTTTAATTTAATATTATAGTTGTAGAGACGCTTCTGTCCTTCACAAGAGGTAACTCGACGCAACACTTACGTAGAGTTGTCCATTGGTGAGAACTTAATCAATCAACTACTCCCATTTGGAAGCCTGCTTCCACCAACGCACCTGCTCTACAAGTTGACGCGGAGTTCGAGGTCGACACGCATCGGTGCATTAGTGGCTACGCTCCGGTAGTTCTATCGCTGACAATTAGCTGACTCGGTTGTACCGACCTAGCGCCGTTGCCTCCCCAGAAACTAGCAAATCCCCATACTTATAAACTCCATATCCCGAGAACCACGCAGATAGCATGATCATGAGCACACAGTGCTGCTTCACAGGGAAACCAAATCCTTGGATTAATTAGGCGAAATATAACGGAGTAGTAGTAGTTGTAGTAGTAGTAGTAATAGTAGTATTTTATTAGAGTCTCACTCCACGTATACATGCATTAAAATACAAGACAAATATATATATTACATTCAAAATTAGCACTTTATACAAAGACCACTCAAAAAGAGTTATGAGAGACTTGTAAAAACACAAATGTACAAATAAAAAGCAGTATTAATTTAATAAACATGTGCTATTATTTTGTTGTATCGTGTAATCTTGCGTGCAGTGTTTTTTGGAGGATGCTGGCAGTTTTACTTATTATATTGTTATTACTCAATAAATATACACATTTATCTTGATCATTCATATTGGAAAAAGCTGGATCATTAATTGTTGCATAGCCTATTAGTTCTTTTCGTTCGCTAAAATATAAAGGGCATTTCATTAAAACGTGAAACTCATTTTCTATTTGATTCGTGCAATTATAACACGTCTTAGCTTCAGGTTGGGGGTAATTTCGTTCAAAACGTCCAGTTTCAAATCTGATTGGTGCCACGCCACATCGAAATTTTGCAAGTGCTGATCGATTACTTCTAGGCATAATTTTCTTAACATAATGCTGAGTTAAAAAAATTGTTTTGAACTGTTTATAAGTTCTTAATTTATTTCTACTACCATTTCTGCCCTCTTCTCTATTTATAATATGAAGCCATTGCTGTTCCTGTAATACAGACAGGCAAACATCTGTATGTTCTATTATAGCTTTTACATTAACATGGTCTCTTATATTAGTCAGATTATGCATATTTAAGTCATTATAACGATGGTATACTTCGTAGCCCCAATTTCGTTTCCCACTTACGGCCATTTCTATCATCCATAGAAACACGTTTTGTCACTCTAGATACATCCATATTGATCAAACGACACCAGAGCCTAGTAACAGATAGCCATTGTTGGTGAGACGGGGTTTTCCACCCCATTTCACCCTGTACTGCTGCTGATGGGGTATATTTACCCACACCTAGGACAAATCGACTGGCCCTATTATGTATGCTATTTATGACCGAATATTCCTGTGTACCCCACACAGCAGAACCATAGTTAATAATGGAGAGCACCATCGTATAGTTTTATAAAACAGTTAAAAGGCATTCCTCCATTACACTTTGTCTTAGCCATTAACAAACCCAGAGCTCTGTTCGCCGTAGTAGCTACTGTTTTTTACCATCACCAAATAATCAAAATATTCAGTTAAAATAAAACCTAAATATTTATACTTATTTACGATGCATATGTTTTGGTCACCTAGTAGAAAATCGCAAGTAGTCTCAGATATCGATGGATTACGAAAATGTACAATTTGAGTTTTGTCTTTGTTAATAGACATGCCCCAGTCATTGCACCATTTCCAGATAACATTTAACAATGTCTGCAGTTCTTCTGCTGATTCGGCCAGCACCACAATGTCATCTGCGTATGCTAACATTGTAACAATTTCGTCTCCGATCTTAACACCTTTACCCGTACCTTTTAATTCAGCTGATAAATCGTTTATAAACATATTGAACATTATATGTAATATAACACATCCCTGCTTAGGCCCGCATTCAACATTGAACCAGTCAGACTTTAAGTTGTTGACCCTAACACAACATTTGTAATCAACATATAATGATTTCAAAGCCTCAAGCATTTTCCCTTGTATGTCTCCCGAATTTTGTCCCAGAGGAAATTTCTATTGATACGGTCATAAGCTTTACTAAAATCTACGAAACATGCAAACGTTTGCTGTCGGCATTTCTTTCTAGTATTGGTTATGTTTGTAATGGTAGATAGGTGGTCGAGACAACTGCGACCTGGTCTAAACCCATTTTGTTCATCACACAAAAGGTTGTTGCCCTCTACCCACGATATAAGACAATCATTTAAAATAGAGCAGTATATTTTATACACATGGGAACTAAGCGTAATTCCCCTATAGTTCAATGGCACTCGTGGATCAGACGTACAACACTTGGGTATCGGGGTTAAAATGCCCAGACGCCATGCTTCAGGAACCATGTTGTTGTTAAAACATTGATTAAATAGTTCGTATAGGAAGTCTATGGCATTTTCATTGACCAGCGTTTCGAATGGGATGTTATCATCACCCAACGCTTTGTGTTTCTTGGCTTGGTTAAAGCCAGGCGAATGTCCGCCTTACAGATAGGCCCATCAAGGTGTTCATTGTGACCCAGTGAGTTGGTCTCTACTGGCGGTTGAGAGTCAATTGTTTGTTCGTAATTGACCGGGTTCAGCAAAGTGTGAAAATCAGTTCTCCATTTATGTAATATCACGCTTTGATCAGTGGATGTGGAGCCGTCCTCTAACATCACTTCCATTGGTATATCATGGATGCGTTCTTGTGTTATCCCTATTTTGTTCAATATGCTT
Organism: Escarpia spicata; assembly: GCA_963995525.1. Classification (NCBI taxonomy): domain Eukaryota; kingdom Metazoa; phylum Annelida; class Polychaeta; order Sabellida; family Siboglinidae; genus Escarpia; species Escarpia spicata. Next base: position 55,552,390 of record OZ023213.1, on the reverse strand, counting down.
CCAGAAAGCATTTGGATCATATGACGGCAGATCAAGTAGTTTGTCTTGTTGTTGACGCCATAATTTGCGTTTGGCAGCATGCACGTGCCTATCAAACAGTTTCTGGGCTACCTTCATTTCCGCTTTCAGGTGCGGTTTATTTTGTTCGTCGCCCTTAATCCACAATTGTTCACTTGTTGTGAAGTTATTCCATAGTTGAGTAAGTTCCTTAATCCACAATTGTTCACTTGTTGTGAGGTTATTCCATAGTTGAGTAAGTTCCTTAATCCACAATTGTTCACTTGTTGTGATGTTATTCCATAGTTGAGTAAGTTCCTTAATCCACAATTGTTCACTTGTTGTGAGGTTATTCCATAGTTGTGTAAGTTCCTTAATCCACAATTGTTCACTTGTTGTGAGGTTATTCCATAGTTGAGTAAGTTCTTTAATCCACAATTGTTCACTTGTTGTGAGGTTATTCCATAGTTGAGTAAGTTCCTTAATCCACAATTGTTCACTTGTTGTGATGTTATTCCATAGTTGAGTAAGTTCCTTAATCCACAATTGTTCACTTGTTGTGAGGTTATTCCATAGTTGAGTAAGTTCCTTAATCCACAATTGTTCACTTGTTGTGAGGTTATTCCATAGTTGAGTAAGTTCCTTAATCCACAATTGTTCACTTGTTGTGAGATTATTCCATAGTTGAGTAAGTTCCTTAATCCACAATTGTTCACTTGTTGTGAGGTTATTCCATAGTTGAGTAAGTTCCTTAATCCACAATTGTTCACTTGTTGTGAGGTTATTCCATAGTTGAGTAAGTTCCTTAATCCACAATTGTTCACTTGTTTTGAGATTATTCCATAGTTGAGTAAGTTCATTTGTCCACCATTGTTTCTTGATCCGTCTGCGCTCATTACAGACCAGTGAGTGGTTTACATGGACCACTTTTTGAAGTTTATCTTCCATCACCGTTTTAACATGTTGGCAGAAACTATCATATACATAGTTCAGATGTTGTTGTGTTAAATTAGATCTTTGAATGAACTGCATGAGAGTAGCATAATGTTCTTGTGTTGTGTCGTCATCGATAAATTACTGGTCAATGCCTTCTAATTTACATCCCGTTGTACATGGGATTTTTGGGTTCGGATCTGTATTATCGTAACATTCCAGGCAATCCAGGAGTAAAACCCATGTCAATATTGAGTGGTCTGGGATGGTCTTGTGTGGGTCAATAATTGATACACACACAGAGTCACTAAATATCTTTCGTGCCGAAGTTACTTTAAAGTCGGTAAACAACGCCAAACGCTCATGCGGTACAAGGCAATAATCAACGACAGCCAAACCTTTGGTTGAAACAGATGTGAAGTCGGTTATCGACGAACCGCGACCGTTCAGCATGCAACAGTTTGATGATATTAAAAGGTCGATGAGGTATTGTCCACATGAATTCACTTTAAAATCAATAACTTTTCTCTCAGGAATGTCATCCACACCTTCAATGTAATCAGGCTCACTGCCACAGCGGCCATTGAAATCGCCACATATGAAGAATATTCCAAGTTTCTGGTATCGGTATATATGTGATAATAGTTCGTTGTAATATGTTTCTCGGTCAATGTAACGTGATGACCCGTCAGGAGGAATGTAACACACACATCCTAAAACTAGTATCCGAGCTCTTACTTGTGAAAGTTATCCACATTATTCCTTCCACAGATGTGTCTAGAATGTTCACATTAAAATCACGCAGCAGAGCATCTTTTACAAAAATGCCTACTCCGCCTGACTCTGACTTGGCCCGACAGTTCAGGTTTGTGCGATTATGCCCCCACCATTTATATCCATTCATTTCCAGCGTGTTTACATCTGTAAGATGTGTTTCCACCACGGCGATTACATCCATATTGAGGTGTTTAACACATTCTGCCCTCCCTTGGTAGTTGTCGGTGTTTTTGTTTAGCTTCCACCCGTTAACAGGTCAACATCCCACGGACACCTAGCGACGACCGCGCACATCTGATCTATTGTCGCGCTCCCGACGTGTCCCTCGATTTCTTGTGTTTCGACCACGACTGCTTCCTTGCTCATTGTTCCTGTTGGTTGATGGGGAATTGTGAGCTTTTTCCCTAACGTATAGGAAGAAAGAGCTAATAATGCAAAACAATAGTGAGGCCTCATTTAGAATATTGTATTCAAGCGTGGAGGCCATATCGCAGGAAGGACATAGATTGCTAACAAGATTACAGAGGAGAGCAACTAAAATGATACAAAAACTGAGGGATCTTAGTTACGAAATACGCCTAAACAAATGTGGTTTAACAACACTAGAGACAAGGAGATTGAGAGGAGATCAGATAGATATGTCCAAACCACTCTGAGATGAATTGAGGGGTCAATGTCTCCCCTCTGATCTGATTATTTAATAATGCATTATTACTGATGATATTGTAAAGGAGATTACCTCCTGATTATTAAGTGTTTTGAAGAACCGTCTCACCTACTATATATACATAATACCAGATCTAAAAATAAACACTTTTTACAACTTAAGCTGCGACAACAATAAAAATAAAAAATAAATTAAATAGCTATCCTCCAGTAGAGTCCAGATTATTAAGATAATTTAGCAAAACAAAATTGCTTAGACATTTAAAATGATGCTGTTAGTAAAAGAGCGTCTCGCCTGATTTGTAAGATATCTCAATACCCAATGTTTTAGTAGATACGGGTACCTCAAAAATAAGATACAATAAATAGTACACAAATAAGCTAGCTTCCTGATTATTAACACGATTGGACAAAAACTGTTTCACTAGCCATTTAAATTGAGTCTTGTTAGAAGCACCTTGTATGTTATATGACAATTCATTCCATGGCTGTTTACCTGTGTAATTAAAATAAGTTTGACCAATTAATTTAACATATGGAGAGACGAAGTACTAGATCTTGTATTTATACTGTGATGCTTGCAAGTTACGTTGACATAATCCGACAAATGATTTGGTGCTTTGTTGTTGATAATATCATAGACAAGGTTCAATTTTAGTTGTTAAACCCGTAGCTCCACGGATAACATATTGACCTGCTAAACTCCGTTAAACCAATATGGGTTCTGATTGGTGCATTAAGAAGGAACCGGATTACCTTATTCTGGATACACTGTAGTCTAGCTTTATATTACTTAGTTGAACCGGAGAATCACGATGAACAGGCATAGTCAAATTGACATTGTATCAAGGCAGAGGTCAACATGTTTTCATGGTGATATTTCTTGTTTGCCTGTACAATAACTTTAATTTGTCATTTGATTTATCAATTATCTTCTCAACCACTCCTTCTCCAGTTAGTGACTGATCTAAATATTCACCTAAGTATTTCACACGCGTCTGACATGTCAATGTGTTGCTAGCACATTTCACCAGGATTGAAATACACGTATGTAGTTTACGTTTGGACCCAAACAGGATGGATTTCGTTTTTCCTAGATGAAGTGACAGTTTGTTGTTTATCAGCTATTCTCTGGCAGCCTCAAGCTCTGAAGAAAGTCTTTCTTCGATTTGATGGGTGTTCTTTTCTGAAACTATGAGAGCCGAATCGTCAGCATATACAAGACGTTTGCATTGAACAACCAAGGGAATATCATTAACATATAGGCCACTGACTGATAATAGCTTTGTAGATGTATCATGCCAAGGGTGTTCATTCTGTTATGTTATCAGTCCGCTGCTTGAGAATCCGAAGTTGAATTCGTCAAACGATACCGGAGCATTTGCTTGTTTTAAATTGCGATAAATTGTAGTTGTTTAATTAAACGTGTCGACTGACACTTGCGGAGTAGCGTTGAGTGACATACGGTCACGTGTCAGCAGAAAGCACATCCTGAAGGAGGACGGTCACTTGGTTGCAGTAGGATGCTTGTACAACTAGGCGCAAGTGATTGCATTGATGGGTATCTTTAACCAGGATTCCATATATACGGATACAGTATGCCGATACGATATGCAGTATGCGACAAAAATGGCATTAGTGGAAACAAGGAATTCACGACGGACTCACATATTACAGATTTATTACACCAATGCAGTTTTATAATAGATTAATTATAGTGATGACAGAGAAAGTCAAGACATTAATACTTCCACTAAAAATGACTGGGTGTGTCTTTGGTTCACGAAAGAGTGTATGTTGTTTTATGGTAGTCCATATAGAATTAATGGCTTCATCTTCGGCGTGCATGTAGACCTGATGTATGAAAAACAAATCATCTTATCAGAGACATTGTCTCTATTTTGCAAACATTAAGTGGTTTCAGCTGCCGTGTACATAAATATCGCCGTATTCTTGTGACTAAATATATTGTGTGCAAATATGACCATTACCAAACTTAGCTACCGGGTAGCTTAAGATAGTCATGGTTTTTGTGTGTTTTGTCGATTGTTTTATACATTTGTGTGATCATAGTCCATGAGCCAAACCTGCAAAAAAATGAAGTTAATTATCAAATTGAGGGAATAATCACCACTATGATTTTCAGTTACACCAATATCTGAGATGTCCGAAAATGGGTGATGGACATTTCATTTGTTACCCTTTTGGACGCCATCTTTAAACATGGCTGCCATTTTCAAGCGGAAGTCAAGCTATTAAAAACTGGTGTCTTAGAGCCAAATAAACTGATTGGATCTTAAAGTAGTATAACAAAAATTGATCGTAATAACATTCCGAATACGGCAATACTTATATAATCTTTCTATTATCACCATAGACAACATTATAGGGGAATTGTGAAGAAAACGCAAAAAAATGCATTTTTCCACAATATTTGTTTTACTTCAGTTTTGGTAATGTTTTGATGACATAGATGATTAATGTTTTACTTGCCATTTTATATATCTTCTGTACTGCTTTTATATGTTGTAGGTACATCAAAACATAAACCAAATAATGTTACTTTTATATGTTGTAGGTGCATCAAAACATAAACCAAATAATATTATTTTATATGTTGTAAGGTGCATCAAAACATAAACCAAATAATGTTACTTTTATATGTTGTAGGTACATCAAAACATAAACCAAATAATGTTACTTTTATATGTTGTAGGTACATCAAAACATAAACCAAATAATGTTACTTTTATATGTTGTAGGTACATCAAAACATAAACCAAATAATGTTACTTTTATATGTTGTAGGTACATCAAAACATAAACCAAATAATGTTACTTTTATATGTTGTAGGTACATCAAAACATAAACCAAATAATGTTACTTTTATATGTTGTAGGTACATCAAAACATAAACCAAATAATGTTACTTTTATATGTTGTAGGTACATCAAAACATAAACCAAATAATGTTACTTGTATGTGTTGTAGGTACATCAAAACATAAACCAAATAATGTTACTTTCATGTGTTGTAGGTACTTCAAAACATAAACCAAATAATGTTACTTTTATATGTTGTAGGTACATCAAACATAAACAAAATAATGTTACTTTGTGTTTTTATCTTTATTAGCTGAAAAAAAAGCTCTCATATGTACTCTTTCGAGCACATGCATTGTGCAATGTGATCAGTTATAACACAAGACAATAGGCACGAATTCATATATCCAAGGCAATTTGAGAAATAAGACGTCGTTTTATAAGAAATAAGGGTGCTATTATTTGGAATTATTTCAGCACAAGACTTACGTTTACGACTTATTCAATAATTAGTTACAAATGTTTACTTAAGCAATTCATCTTACACAATGATGTTAATATAGAACATATTTTTCAATCACAATTATGTCTTCTACAACTGCACGCTGTTTTTGTTTTCAATATAATGATATTTACATTGAAATATGCAATAGGGCGTATAACATTACATAATGTTCTTCCCTTGTTGTGTTCATTATGTTATTATATATTATTTGTCTTAATTTTTGATTTGTATTGTACGTATTGTAATGAGTTACAATAAATTTAATTGGATTTGAAGGCTATGGGGCGGTCATTTGTTGAAATTCGCCGCCTGCGTGTGTGTTGATTTTGGGTGTTTAACCGGATTTAAAATTCCATATAAAGTTACATGCTTCATAGGACACGATGACGTGGAGCGCAGTGGTGCAGTGACCACAGCTTCGGGCTCTCGACCGAGATAAACCGGGTTCTAATCTTATGCTGCGGTGTCAAACCTTAGGCACGTTCGTTCAATTTACATGGCTCCAGTTCATTCAGCTGTGTGAATGAGAACCTGGCTACATACAGTGGCGGATATTTGTGTATGAACAGTCTTCGCGCATTAATTGCAGTGTGGCCGGATGCTTCCCAGAGAAGTCGAGATGGTCTTCAATTGAACAGGTCTGCCCGGGAGTTAAGTGTAATATCGCTTTGTGTAGTCCTGAGGACTGGATACTGCGCTCTATAAGAACTTACCTTTTTACTTTTATATTATACGGAAGTCTTATGCTTATCGAGTTTACAAAATGTTTCCCTTTAGACAGAATCCGCACTTAGGCCTACTATGCAATAATAAGATTAGGATTTGTTGATAAATAACAAGATGGCGCCGAAACACATCGACTCTGATAGTTCCGAGATTAAACAATCACTTAACCACTTATGTAAACACTTTGACGATATGAAAACGACCACAGCAAAATACGAAAGACAACTGGCCGAACTCATGCAGATGCTGAAAGCAAAAGATGAAGAGATAAGTCCACTGAGCACTCGTGTAGAAACCCTAGAAACGGCCATGAACAATCTCGAGCAGCACTCGAAGAAAAAGAACGTCATAGTGACCTGCCTAAATCTCCACTCTTTCGCCCACACTGCAGCATCTCGACCAAACACCAGAACGACCACCCCAGCCGAACAATCGAGTGGGGAGATTGCAACAATGACGCAGAAGTTCATTACGTTCGCTCATGACAAGTTACACTTTGACATTCCGGAGGTGGAAATCACAGCGATAAACGACCTGCCCCAACGCCGAGACGGAACAACCCTAATTATCCTCCAGTTCCTGACCACCGAGAAACGAACAGAAGTCATGCAAAGCAGAAAGTCGCTGAAAGGAACGAACGTGTATCTCAATGACCATCTCTCACGCCTGAACAATGAACTCTTCCACCACGCCCGCACACTCCGCAGAGACAAGAAAATCCACAGCACATGGACAACCAACAGCATCATCTACGTCAAGAAAACATAAACATCCTCTCCAATTCAAATCCGTGGACAAGCTGACTTCAACAAACTATAAACAGTGACTGACAACAATAACAGGGATATAAATCCAACATATGACTTGGATATAAATCCAGTATATGATGCCAATAATGGTAAGAATACATTACAACATCATCTTAGCCTGACAAATGATGTTAGTTTATTAGGACATAATGTTAATCTAAATGTATTTCAACTCCATGAAGACAATGCACATCAGCTTGGTCCAATAATTGATCCCAATAATAACTTTTTTAATGATAACTCAACATGTAAATATTATTCAAATCCACGACGGAGAGGTATCTCGAATAATATTAATGATAAACGTTTTTAATTAATTCACTTCAATACAAGAAGTCTAAATGCAAATTTCAAACAAACTGAGAGCTACATTCATGCTTCTGATATAGTATTTGATGTGATTGCCATCTCGGAAAATTGGAATGATCCTAAATCAATGCGACACCATAATCTACCTATGTATAAGTCTTTTCATGTCTGTAGAGAAAATGTTAGAGGAGGTGGCGTTGCTATTTACGTACATAACAGTATTAACTGCACTCAAATTGAAAGTAAATCTTTATCACTGCATGATATCCTTCAATGTATCACAGTGGAAGTGATATTAGAAAACCCAAAATATATAACAGTAGGCTGTATCTACCGCAAACCAGGATCTAACATAGACATCTTTTGTGAAAACATTACAAACATCTTTGGAAACACACAAACCAACAATACACTGTTTGTATGTGGAGATTTTAATGTAGACATCTTAAAACATGACAACCATTTAGGTACAAAACATTACATTTTTATTGACACCATGTATAGTTTAGGCCTGTATCCTCTTATCACTAAGCCAACAAGAATTACTTGAGACTCAACCACTCTGATTGACAACATTTTTAGAAATGCCATAAACAACCGAACTATAAATGGTATTTTAATCAGCGACATAACTGATCATTTTCCAATATTTACACTATGTGAATATGAAATAACTAAAAGGAAAATAGAAATGCACAAAAATGTACGAAATCATAAAAATGAAAACACGAATTCTTTTATAGCAGATTTAAGAAGTGAAACATGGGAAAATGTACTTAGCACAAAATATGTTGAAGTAGCGTTTGGCATATGTATTGATACATTTATGGAAAAATATAATAAACATTGTCTGGTCAGAAAAATAACCAAACAACATGTAAGCAGTGATAAGCCATGCTTCACAACTGGCTTGAAAAATGCTTGTCACAAGAAAAACCACTTATATAGAAAATTTCTTTAAAATAGATCACAAGAAATGGAACGTTGTTACAAAACTTATAAAAATAAACTAACCACAATACTAAGAAATGCAGAAAAAGAATGTTATAGAAAACTATTGGATGACCAAAAACAAAACAGTAAACAAATTTGGAACATCTTAAATACATTTATTAATAAACGGCAAAAATTAATCTTCTTATCCTGAATGTTTTGTAATGGATGGTAGAAAAATTACCAACAAGAAAGACATAGCGGATGGATTTAACATCTTCTTTTCGAACATTGGCAAAGAACTAGCTGCTAAAATAGATCCACCGGTAAATGGTGCCTCATTTAATGACTATCTTAAAAAAAAAAATTCAAACAGCATGTTCTTAAATCCAGTAGGTGAAGAAGAAGTCAGTAGGATCATCGATGCATGTTAAAACAAAACCTCAACAGACAGTAAAGATATAAATATGAATATCATAAAGAAAGTTATGCAATCAATTACTACGCCATTAACAGCAATAGTTAACATGTCGTTTGAAAATGGAGTTTTTCCTTCTAGAATGAAAGTAGCCAAAGCCATACCTATATTTAAAAATGGTTCAAAAACAGAATTTAACAACTACAGACCAATATCCTTCTTGTGTCAATTTTCCAAAGTACTTCAAAAAATCTATAATAAAAAATTGTAAGAATGTATTTATAAAAATGATATATTGTCCAACAGTCAATACGGCTTCCGATCCTCAATGTCCACCTCACATGCATTGCTTGAGCTGGTCGAAGAAATTAATACATCATTAGATTTTAAAAATACACACTTGGCGTTTTTGTTGACTTAAAGAAAGCATTTGACAACGTAAATCATTCAATATTAATAAACAAACTACATTTCTAAGGTGTTCGTGGTGTGGCTGAGAAATGGGTAGAAAGTTATCTAAGCAATAGAAGTCAATTTATCAAAGTATATTAATGTTCATCTAATCTCCTAAATGTGTCATGTGGAATACCACAGGGGTCTGTGCTAGTGCCAAGACTGTTTATTTTATATATTAATTACATATGTAATGTATCAGAACTTCTTAAATTTGTGCTGTTTGCAGATGATACCAATATATTATATTCTGACACGGATATACTTAGACTAAAACATGTTGTTAATTGTGAACTAGATAGACTATATACATGGTTCACTGTTAACAAATTGTCTCTGAATATATATAAAAAAACGACATTATCTTTGGTAACCGTAACATAAATATTGACTTGATATAAAATTTTGCAATCACAAAATTAATAGAGTTAACATGACAACATTCCTTGGAGTAAACATTGATATCAAACTTACCTGGAAATATCATATAAACAGTGTGATGACTAGGCTATCTAGAATAGTTGGAGTAATGTATAGAGCAAGTCATATCCTAGGAAACACAAGTTTACTTAGTTTATGTTATTCACTCTTCTTACCAATACTGTGTGATTGTTGTGAAATTTGGGGAACTACATATATCACCAATGTACATTGTATTACAATCTTACAAAAGATAGTGATTAGACTGGTATATGATGTTGATAGGCTTCATCATACTAATACGTTTTTAAATGTGCTAAGATTTCAAGATTTAGTAGATTTTAAGATCTTGTCAATTATGTATAAAGTGTATAACAATTGATTAGTACCTGCAAATGTGCAGTGTTTGTTTACAAAACAAACTTCTTCACACTCTTCCCGAGTTCAATATCAATATGTCCGACAATATGCACGAACTAACCTTAAACTAAAGTGTTTTGCAATCTGTGGTATAAAACGCTGGAATTCTTTACCTTCCAGTTCTACAATGGTGTCAACATTTGTTTGCAAATTAAAATGGAACATGATCGACAAATATACCTAAAAACAGGTCATTGGTCAAAAACTGTATATTTAATTTTAATTTCCACTACACTGTTATCAATAAGTGAGCATATCGCAACTAACAATATGATTGTATTGTAATTTGCTACAAGCCAATATACATTATTAATTGTCACATAAGTACTACTATCAATGTGTTATTTGGTGTATTTATATTGTAATAGCCAATAATAACTAACAGTGTACTATTATGTAATATCTGCCATATTCCATGTGTTGTAAGTAAATAATTCTTAGTGGTATACAAATACAAGAGTTTCTTCAGTATACCCTTTTTTTTTGACATACTCATTCTGATATACCATAAACACTGTATGTATCTTTTGTTGGAAAAATAAACATTTACTTACTTACTTACTTATAAGTGGTATACTTACAATGTAAACGTTCATTGTCTTTGCTTTCTCCTATTTCTTTGCACAGTAGACGAGACGAGAACCGCGAGACGTGTCGTGTATGACAGGGCAATTGGTTTACCTCGCGCATCATTCCTCACTCGTTTTTCTGGTCACATGAAGTCTGTGTAGATTCGAAAAAAGTGCAAATAATTGCAGCTGGTCGGATGTTTGCGCGACAGCCAAGTCTGTGTAGTCGGACTCCGTACAACAATAACACTGGAGTGCAATCGACTTTCGTCTCGAGAGCATTGTTGTTTACGGCTATAGTTCTACTGCCAATTTTATTGTTAGACCCTCTGTCATGGTTTTCTACAAACTGCAACGTTGGCTGTATATTCGGAAAAAATAGTTAAGCCTCAATTTCGTACACTTAATTATTTTGAAATAATTGTTAAAGATAACATTAATAATATATTGTATTAAGCAAATGCATGCGGCCCAATTTAGAATATTTACACATTTTCACAATTATATGAATTTTGGCAATGTCTTTCCGTGGGCGTGACGTCAAAATATAATTCACGTGTTGGCTACATAGTTCCCATGTGCTGGTGTAACCTGCCCGGGTAAAAAGGGACGTAGAATTGCACGATATCTAGTTTTACCCACAACATAATTTTGTTTCATTTCATCTCCTACAATATGTTCTTTCGAACACCATGGAAATGTTATGGGAAGCATTCGACCACATATGCATGCGTATCTAGCAATCGTTTGTCAGGTATTCGTTTGAATGCACTGCGGCAAGGTGGAATGGACAACACTGCAATGCTTCGTAAAGGCAGCAAGAGGATTCGAAATGTAATGTTCAATTCATAGTCCGACGTTGAAAGCCCTACCTAAACCCTAACATACGACGCCTTACGATAGCTGACCTCCATATAGCCACGTCCCTCGGTATCGTATAGTGGCTAAAACCCGTGATCATATTTGGGTATGTGTTCCGCCGCACCGGACAATTGTGCTTTGTTTGTTTTGTCGTTCAACTCGTTCTACTTCCAGTCATGGCCACTTGTCTCAATATAGAAACCATTGTTGACGACGTAGGAATGTGTATCAGGACTGTCTCGTGACGGCTGCACAATCACGCGACCGCTATACGATGTTACGTCATAATAAGCAACATGGGCTTCGGAACCGGGGAGGGGGGCGCATGAGTGAGCCGAGCCCTAATAATTTAGTTGGAGGAGCAGGATATAGGATTTGTCCCGCAATATCTATGGAATGTGGGTGCATTTCGGGGGTGTAATTTGAGGTTTTTGGTCAGTGTCTGGGAGGGTGTGGGGGTGGGGGTGGAAATTGATGGTTTTGGGCTCAAGGTTGGGGATTTTTGGCGAGCCTCAATGAGGATGCAAATCGAGTTTTTTGGAGAACTTCAAGGTAATGTTTTTTGCGAGCTTCGGGGGAGGGTTGCAACTCGAGGTTTTTGGATAATCTCGAGCTTTTTGGAGCGCCTCAATGTGTTTTTTTAGCGATCATCATGGGCAGGTAGTATAAATCGAGGTTTTATTAAAACCTCACCCCCAATATACACCACGTTCCGACGCTAGCCTGCTAATATGTTTTCTTGTTATGTGTACGCGCGCGCGTGAGATTCGGCGTATGTTTGTTTGTGGGTTATGGTTAGTGACACACACAGTGCGAAAGTTTACCAAACCATTACAAATCGACGACATGTACAATCGATACTTCGTCGATTAAGATTATTTTTACACACATCCATCTTTGGCTAGTATTCAATAATAGCATCATTTATATTGATCACACATAGTTTTGATAGTAGTCAATACTCAGCTGATCGTTAAGCAATTGTAAACACGACGGCCGATAGTCGGGCTATATGTCAATTACGATAATTAGCAAATGTGTTTAGAATACGATTTTGACCTTAAGATTCACTGTAATTACACTTGTTAGGTACCGTTACCTAGCTACACGTATTACCTTGCCAACGGTGTACACCATCGTTATAAAATCGCCAATAAAGTAAGTTATAAAACATGATTTGTTTCTGGGGTCACAACCATACAGAAGAACCTCAATGCCACCAGACGTACTAATGCAATCTGATGAGGTTAATCAACAGATTGAATTGGTAAGTCTAGTCTATTCTAGTCTAAAATTCAGAGGCGTCACGACACCGAACCAAACTGCTGGAACGGATATTTAATACTAAAATTAGGGATGTAGTAGAGAGTAAGATTACAGAGAATCAGCCCGGTTTTATGAAAGGTAGAGGAACAGGTGAGGGAATATTTGTGATGAAGAGGAAAACATTTAGAAAAGGCTATGGCATTCAGTTGTGATTAACTGAGACACACAACGTCCGTCCACTTGACGGTATTACGGCATTACAGGTGCCTCGTATGCACACCACACTGTTTTAACTTATTTACACACTGTTTATTGTGAATACATTACGACACTATCAATTCACTGATTTGTACCACTAGTGTGCACACATTTCACAGCACTGTGGCTAATTTACGAAAACACAAACAAATCGGTGTTGGTCTGTAAAACAACGGTTGGCAAACATATGACATGACGTATGTGTTACGTTTACATGGTAATACTAATAAAGTACTATACGAACCGCTGTAAGATTCCTTCAGGCACTACATGACACGAAAGCGACAACTGAAGTTATTCTGCGTCAGCTGCCGACACTACGACATTTCTTATATCCGCCAAACAACCAACGTCTACACACATTTGTTGCTATCCTTCACTACTGCATAGTCAGCAACTTTGCAGCACGTGATTTTATTTTCTTGCCTTTATCGAACTTCTTCGAACATTTGTTCAGGCAGTCGTTGACTTCTCGTTTGCAAAGTTGGATTTTGAATCCACTTTTGTCGTAACGGCAACCAAAGCAGCGCCAAAACTGACGCAGACAGAGACGGTTGCAGTAAGCGTGTTTAGCAGACACCTTGGCGTTGGAGCAGAACTGTTGGTGAAGCAACAAGACGCACACGGCGAGTAACTGCAACAAGATCATGTTGAGTGAACGACTGTGTCTGTTGGACCTGTAGGCAACGGCACAGTCATTTGTCGGAGTTTGCTGTTTGTGGGTCAGTAGACCTCGCGTTGGAAAGGGTGGTCGTGTTGGTCGTCGCAACAGACTTTATATCTTCTCTCTCTACATTGTCTAGGTAAATCTTGCTCGTGTGTTATTTAATACCCTGACAGTTGTTGTACAGTCAGATTGATCTGGATTGCTGCGATATCGCAAAGTGTGTTTCACGTCCTGTAAATTACCTCAGATTAAGGCAGTGCATAATCGAACACACGATATCTTACAGCACACATTTGAATGGAACAGTCGTATGAAGAAACTGTGCTAATTACTATCATCTCAATAAATGCTACTTTTGCAGAAAAACCCTTCTTTCACATTCCGTTCAGGTTCTTACTTAATCAAGACGTATGCTAACAGTAACACTAATTAAACACATATGTAATCAAGTTGTTTCTTGATAAAATTTAAAAATGCAAAACTTACGACGTAATATTTCATGGCTTTACCGTTCTTCGATATCGTTGCACACTTTAGCAGATCAGTGACACGTGCAGCGTCATGTAAGACAGCTATTTATGTCATACAAAACAGCATTCTTCACTGGTTTTCTGGTCGTCTATTTAGATTAAAGCAACGGTGAAAACAAAAAAACGTCCTCCAAATCTGTGTATTCATTCTCCGTCCAACAATAAAGGTGAAGTAGAATCGTCCTTCTATTCAAGTATAGTATTGACATAATCATTACAAGTGCAATGGTTATTATTTTTTGGTGACCACGGCAATCGTATGACCACAAAATACTGGTTTCTCAAACAACAGTTTTATATTGTAAGATTTATTATTTTGAATGCGATAACAGTAGTCACATCGTTTCTAAACAAACGTATGCAGAAGTTACACATTCAGTTTTTCAACTGAATGAATTTACACCTGCAACGCGCTGGTAGAACCAGCCTAATAAAACACGTGCTTGGCAGGGTCAGACGTTCGCGCTTGTTTGTTTTATAATTCAGAGTCCAACGTTCTGGCTTCCAGATATGATGCTGAAATTTCGAACGTAATATTTTCGTGACGTGTGTATGCTGATTCCGACGACTAGCTGCTGTGTTTGTAGAGCGCAGTGGCTCAGTGTCTGGAGCATCGAACTCTCAATCGAGAGAACCCGGGTTGGAATCCTGTGCTGCGGTGTCGAACCTTGGACGAGTTCTTTCACTCTACGTTGCTCCAGTTCATTCAGCTGTATGAATGAGTACATGGCTATACGCAGTGGTGGATAATTTATGTGTGTACGAATATTCTTCACGCATTAATTGCAGCGTGGCTGGATGCTCCACAGATAATTCGAGATGGTGTTTGAGTTAACAGGTCTGCCAGGAAATAAAGTGTAAAGCGCTTTTACCAGCCCAAAGGTCTGGATACTGCGATATATAAGAACTTACATTTACTTTGCTTTTGCATAGAGCGTCACTGTTACTGGTGATTACGGTCAAATTCTTAGGAACCATCGAAGACAAATCTTGCAACACAGTCCAATTTTCCTGTGACGTTTCAACTGCTATCAGCAACCTTCATACAAATGTCGCTAGATGGCGATACTCTAGTCATTCTGGACCGAGATGTCACTCACTTGTGCAGCCCTCGGTCGCGGCCTGGATGACACAAAAGTAAACATTGAAATAATTAAAATATGACCCATTTGTATCATTCAGTCTGATGAACCTCTCGGCACTCATATTAATGATGTTGTTAGTGTCTGTGTGACTATGCGTGTGGCATAACGTTTATTTTGAGAGAACATGTTGAGCAGAGTATTGGGAAATGTTGTTACCTATTCCTTAGGATGTGGTATAAGAAATATGTTAATAAATGAATGTTCGCTATAATGGTTTATCGGATAAATATTGTATATGTTTAATATATTATGAACGTAATGTCGCACGTTACTTAAACATAAACAAAATATGACATCAGCGAACTGTTTCTTAACAAGTTACGTTACTGACCCATTGTCGGTGCCGTTTAGAATAATATTATACTTACTTATTAAGAACAAATACTATTACCATTACTGAGAGAGTTTCCGGCACAAGTCCACGGCAAAATATCATTTCGTGAAAATATCATAACGATTTTTGCAAATGTATAATTTTAGGTCAAGTAATATAGTCAAGTCAGACTGGACAAAAACACCACATTTTTTCTAGAGCTTCCTTTGGTTTGTTGCTGGTATTTTTGATCGGAGTCAGCATTTTGTGGGTGGGTTCATTTTGTTCAGCCAAATCAACCGAAATTTGTCGTTTTACTGCATTACTCCATTGGTTATCGATACTGGATGGTTAACTTCATTAAACGTTTTGTTTTGCTTCCATACATTAGTAGCCTTTACTTTCCGATCGGAGTCAACAATTAATTTTGGGTGAGTCCATTACTTTAGATCCCCAATCAACATAAATTTGTCGTTTTACTACATCTCTCCAATTGATGGAATCCATTTAACATTATCAAGCAATGTTTCTCTGCTTTAGAAGCGTCGCTAATCCGGATATATATATATATATATATATATATGCATATTTATATTCGCCTAGGAAGACATTGGACATGTCCACTGCTCAGCCATTTATATATATATATATATGTACATATATATAAATGGCTGAGCAGTATATATATATATATATAAATGGCTGAGCAGTGGATATGTCCAATGGACCTGTACGGGATGGAATAAGACGCTCCCGCCCCCACGAGACTACCACCTAAGTGTAAAATACGATGATGCTGGCACGACATCACAGGGCGGATGTCTTCCTAGGCGAATATAAATATGCATATATATATATATATATATATATATATATATATATATGCATATATATATATATATCTATATATATCCGGATTAGCGACACTTCTAAAGCAGAGAAACATTGCTTGATAATGTTAAATTGAGAGAGGAGATTGGAATGAAAAAACACCTAAAGAGGAAAGTAGCCGGTAACAGAATGAGACGGGCGGGACATGTACATAGAATGGGTGAATACAGACTGGCGAAAAGAGCGTGGAAAGTAGAAGAGGGTGGTAGACGAAGGAGAGGAAGACCAAGGTTGAGATGGAACGACAGCATAAAACGAGACCTGGGTATGGCTGGCGTGAACAGCCATGAATGACGAGAGAGAGAGAGAGGTGGAAAGAATTGAAAAGAAAAGTAGAAGAAGCTATCAAGTGACGTGGACCCCACCCCGTAAGGGAGCAAGGGGAAGAAGAAGATAAATGGCTGAGCATATATATATATATATAAATGGCTGAGCAGTGGACATGTCCAATGCACCTATACGGGATGGAATAAGTGTAAAATACGGTGATGCTAGCACGACATCACTGGGCAGCGAGGTCAACGGCCAGGGCGCAAGGGCTCCAGGAAGAGTTTAACGAACGCGTCTTCGGGATCAAGGCGAGGGTTCCAAACCAGAGATTGCACAGAGAACAGCAGCACTTACAATGTTGAAACCCATATGGAATGACAGTGACATCAGTGTCATTTCAGAAATAAGGCTGATGCGCTCCCTTGTCATGTCCATCTTTCTATACACTTTTGAAACATGGAGCCTCACAGCAAATCTACATAAATAGATACAAACCATGGAAATGAGGTGCTTACGGAAGATCTTGCGCATATCACACAAAGACCACGTTACTAATGAAGACGTTCGAAACACGATCAAACAAGCCTTCCGACCTTACGAAGACCTCCTTATAACAATCAAGAAGCGTAAACTGAAGTGGTACGGCCACGTCACACGATCAGCTGGCCTTGCAAAGACCATCTTGCAAGGTACCGTGAGAGGGGGAAGAAGAAGAGGTAGACAGAAAAAGGGATGGGAAGACTACATCAAAGAGTGGACGGGACTGGAGTTCGCCGACTCCCAGAGGGCTGAGGAGAAGAGGGAAACGTGGAGACAGCTGGTTAAGAAGTCGTCAGTGGTGCCCCAACGATCCTTACGGGTTATGGGAAAGTGAAGTGAAGCGAAGTGAAGATATGGCTGTATAGATTCGGTGCCTGCCATGACATGTTTTTATTACTACTGGTTATGCCAGTTTATTTCCATTTCCGAAGAATGCAGATGTCGTGTCGCAGCTTGTAAGCAGTCGGTAGAACACTGGCAAGGACACGGATTTGTCTTATCCCAGAGCATGCAGATGGCAATGAAGATTACTCATACGTATGCAGTTGGATAACAAGTTACAACCTCATAAAACGGGCTGTTCAGAAGCACAAAGACATAGGTGTCCATATTGCATATCAAACATGTCGTTGCTCTTCATTCCAAGGCATTCTGCACATGGATCAGCAGTTGCGTGTCTGCTTCCACGTGGTCACACTGCAGCATGTCTTAGTTGCATCTACTGACGACCACTGATGTGCCGAATGTGGCAAACACTTCCTTCCCATCTGGGCAATGGAGATTTGCAATTTTGATTGTTAGGAATGGAAAGAGCACCTGCTTGTTGGTATCGTCGTGAAAGAAGTATTTCCAGTTTATTGGCACTTTTCTGGCGCTCCCGGCTACTTTCCTACGAGTCCCTTCACCATTTCACGCTTCTCTCTTGTGGACTGTTTGATGCTGCTAGTGAGGAACATATCCCAGACGATGTCAATCCTTTTGGAGTAGGTTAAGTTCGTGATGACGTGAGGAACAAAGACAACCTCAGCACACTCATCAAATGTGGTAGGTCAAAAATAGTGTAGGTAAAAATAAGTGTGATTTTTATCCGATCTGCACTCGGAAAATTGAGCAAAATGGCCTAGGCTAACGGATCAATGGGGTGGGGGTAGTATGTGAACAATTATGGACCCACCCAAAGGTTCGAGGCTATATTTGGCGGAGATAAATCGTAGACATTAGTGGTGCAGAAAAGGTGATAAACAAATGGAATTACTGAATGATAAGTATTATCCTTGCCTTAATATAATTCAGAAAGTTGTATTAACATATATAGAGTAGCAGTTGTGCTTAAACTTAGTTAGTTAAAGTATTTTAGAAAACCTTAGTACAGTGCGTGATAATAGGGTCACTTAGCCTTCGATAAGTTGTAAACAAGACTTAACAAACCTGATTATGTGATACAATATATAAGAGATAAAGTGACAACCATCAAACTACTTACATAAGATAATATCTAGTATTTAAACTAGGTCACTACCGGTAATGTTAGCGTTCGTGTTAGGATAAATAGTCGGCTGTGTAATTGAAATCTGCAACATAAAGTGTGCTGTAATACACAGGAAACAGTCTTTATAAAGACTAAGTTAGTTAAGTTATTAAATAAATTCTGATCGGGATATGGCGCCTTGCAAGCGGTAAGTCAATGCAAAGCGACACTTGGTGTGCGATCACTGCCACAGCTGGGTAGATTTTGCACTGTCCGGCTGTGGGAAGTCATGGGCAGAAATCATGGAGGAAGGATTCACCTTTCAGTGCATTGGGTGTTGGAAGGTGGAGTGTCTGCAGAAGGAGATAGTTAGGTTGACAGATATTGTGACGGGAATGGAGATTGGAATTAGCAAGGAGGCAGGTCGAATGGAGAGAGACGACAGGGAGAGAGGTGAGTATACTGCAAGACTGAAGGAAAATATCAGTGACACGAAAACTAAGCGTGAAGGTGACAGGGGAGAAAGTGATTGTAGAGAAGGAGGGATGGAAGATGGGACGGGAGAGGAGAGAAGAAAATTAAATGTGAGGAAAATGAAGGGACGAAAGGAAGTGAGAGCATATGTCGATAAAAAGGACGCTGACAGGAGGAAAGGTGACAAGAGAAAAAGCGACAGGAAAGAATGGATCGGAAGGGAATGTGACAGGAGAGAAGACGACAGGGGGAAAGACAACAACCACACAGATGCAATCCGAAGTATGAGCTACTCTAAGGCAGTTATTGAGGGGGCAATGAGGAAAGAGAGGATTGGTTATGGGCGACTCCATTTTGAAAAAGACGGACAAGACAAGATTGAACATGTGACTGACAGGGTAGAGAAGGTATTGGGACATGGCAAGGGGGGATCTATACTAGTACATGTAGGAACAAATAATGCAGACAGGGAGGGAACAACTGGGATAGTACAAAAGTATAGACAATTAGTGAGGAAGCTAAAGAAGACAAGAGTTGAACAGATTATTCTGTCAGAAATTTTGCCAGTAATGGGAGGAAGGGGGCAACGTATAGGAACTGCAAGAGGATGGCGATCAACGCACTAGTTGAGCAGATGTGTGAAGAAGAGGGGGTGGGATTCAGAGATGTAGGGGATTACTTTGTTGGGAGGGAAGATATGTACATGAGAGATGGTCTCCATCTTAGTAGAAAGGGGCAGCAGTTTTCTCAGAGAACCTGCTGCGATCTGCTGACAGTGGGACAGGTTGCATCTATTTAAACTAGATTCGCAGGGGGGGACTCACAGAAAAGCCTGAAACTGGAGGCATAGATAAAGACAGCACAAATAAATCAGCAAAGAACAGTCTGGAGACCTTTTCTGAAGCTGGATATAAATGTGTTTGTTTAAATGCAACGAGTATAGTAAACAAAGAAACGAACTAAACATTATGGTAGAAGATATTGATCCTCACATAATAGGTATAACCGAATCCTAGACCACCACCGATATATCAGATGCCGAATTGGGACTGACAGGATATGTAATGTTTAGGAAAGATAGAATAGGAAGAAAGGAAGGTGGAGTGACGTTATATATTAAAGAATCTATCCAGGCAAAATTAGAAAGAGAAGCAGATTGCGAAGAAGCAGTTTGGTGTAACATAGTTACAGGAAACTTAACGTTAACAGTTGGGTTAGTTTATCGAAGTCCAAACATAAGCATAGAAGAGAATGAAATACAAAACGCTATAAGGGAAGTAAGCAAACGGGACTGTATTATTATGGGGGTTTTTAACCACGGGCATATACAATGGAAATCTCTACAGAGTATGGGGAGTGAGGACCACAAGTTTTTAGTTTTAGTTCAAGATACTTTTTTTCTTTCTCAACATGTGCTAGAACCAACCAGGGGTGAGAATGTGTTAGACATAGTTTTGTCCTCACAGAATGAATTAGTTGACAATGTCAAGATATCTGGGGAGTAGTGATCACAACCAGATACATTTTACCATGAAAATAAAATCAGAAAGGAATAGTAAAAAGCAGTATAGGAGAAATTTCCACAAAGGTTGGTATAAGGACATGAGGAAATATTTACCAAAGATAGACTGGAATAACACACTGACAAATAAGACCGCGGTGACACAGGAATTTGGCGCCGCAGAGTCAGGGATTCACATGGAAGGGGGGCACATCCGAATATGTGTCATCCACCCATTCTGGAACACCTGTAACTTTATAGATTAAACTACCGTATATCCTTAATTTTGGAAGAAAATAATTCTCCGGTGAATCGTGATTTTTATTGTTATTGATAATAATGGTGAACATGTATAGCTGTTTTGCTTCATGAAATAAACAAACATTACATACGTCTCTAGAATATACAGTTATGTCGTCACCAACTGAAGCATTGTGGATTTTCAGAAGCAAATCGGTTTATTGATTAGGTAATAATGATGGCAATATTGACAGCGAACAGATTATTTGCTGGAAACGTATGTTACTGTATGCATTCTTGCGGTGACACCCTTGCACTGGACATAAATTGTTGAATATAAATACTTGAAGAGACCCAACGGCGGGTGCCGTTACAGGTGATAAACGGCATGCAATCAACAACGCGTGTGCCCGCCGTCACGCAGAAAACACATTTAATTAAGACACTTTAATTAAATCACTATGATTGGTCGCCATTTGAACCAGGTAAGTTCTCCGATATATCTTTGACGAATTCACTTTCAACTGTTCTGGTTTTCCTGCAATGGATTGACAATGTTATGAG
The DNA here is from genome assembly GCA_963995525.1 of Escarpia spicata. NCBI lineage: Eukaryota > Metazoa > Annelida > Polychaeta > Sabellida > Siboglinidae > Escarpia > Escarpia spicata. The sequence continues at coordinate 55,530,644 of OZ023213.1, read as the reverse complement.
TACCTCTTGGATAAATACAACTACAACTTTCCCTCGGAAGTGACCCCTAGGCGAAAACATTCACACATTGACAGTAACAACACCTTCGCCCTCACGTATACCTACCGCCGTCAAACACTACGCGCTCTTGTACTACCTACGAGTCAAACTCTGTTTAATTTAAGACAGTTGACGGACCCTCCTCTGCTTCACAAGGGATAAAACGACGCAACACTTACGTAGAGTTATATATTATTATGAGAACTGAATCAATAAACTACTCCCGTTAGGATGATTGCTTACACAGTCGCAACCGCTGTACAAGTTGAATCAGAGTTCGAGGTCGTCACGCATCGGTGCATTAGTGGTTACGCTCCGGTAGCTCTATTGTTGACTGAGAACTGAATCAATAAACTACTCCCGTTGGGATGATTGCTTACACAGTCGCAACCGCTGTACAAGTTGAATCAGAGTTCGAGGTCGTCACGCATCGGTGCATTAGTGGTTACGCTCCGGTAGCTCTATTGTTGACTGAGAACTGAATCAATAAACTACTCCCGTTGGGATGATTGCTTACACAGTCGCAACCGCTGTACAAGTTGAATCAGAGTTCGAGGTCGTCACGCATCGGTGCATTAGTGGTTACGCTCCGGTAGCTCTATTGTTGACAATTAACTGACTCGACCATACCGACATAAAATAAACGTGCAGTTGCTCCAACTTTTAAATTAATCTCGCATTAAAATCATCTTGTCCTAGGCTAGGCTTCTGTCTCCTGCGATTGTAATCAACCGAGACATTTCCACAAAGGAAATATTTAGCAAAGATAGACTGAAATAACACACTGAAGAATAAGACAGCAACAGAATCCTGGAATATCTTAAAGAGTGAAATTTAATGCATCATCGTCAAATTTGTTCCCTTAAAAAACACGGGAAACGGTCCAAAAAGAAACACTTATCGAAAGAAGCCATTAGAAAAATTAAGTATAAACAAATGATATGAAAGTCACATAGACGTACTGGAAATGACGAAGACTACAACATTTATAAAGAAGCACTAAACCAAGCTACAGCTGAAATTAGAAATTCAAGGAGAAGCTATAAACATAAATTAGCTTGTAATATAAAACATGACAGCAAGAGTTTTTATGCGTATGTTCGAAGCAAACAGAAAGTTCAGGAACAGGTCCGTCCTCTAGAAGATAGTGCTGGAAATATAATATCAGAGGGATTCTTAATGGCAGAAGACCTGAATTAGTATTTTAGTTCAGTGTTTACCAGAAAAGACACTAGTTCACTGCCAGTACCAAAGGCTAAGTTCAAGGGGGCAGAATCAGACTATTTAAGTTAATTGTAACCCCAGAAATGGTAGCTAAGAAAATTAGGGCTATGAAGGATAGTAAATCACCTGGAGTGGATGGTATTCCACCCAAACTACTATTGGAAATTGTAGAACAAATTAGCATACCGCTTGCAACAGTTTTCAACTTGTCATTAGAAGAGGGAGTGGTTCCTTTAGAATGGAAAGAAGCAAACATTATACCGTTATTCAAAAAAAGTTCGAGAAACAAGTCAAATAATTATAGACCAGTTAGTTTAACATCGGTGATTTGTAAATTACTAGAAAGACTAATTAAAGATCACATGGTGGATTTTCTTGTTAAACATAACTTGATAAACCCACCTCAACATGGGTTTCTAAAAGCGAGGTCATGCTTAAGAAATAGGTTATGTTTTTTTGGAAGATATCACTAAGTGGGTAGATGATGGATCACCAGTAGATATCTTCTATTTAGATTTTACAAAAGCTTTCGACAAAGTGCCACATCAGAGATTACTGCTTAAACTAAAGGCCCATGGCATAGGAAATGGTATAATTAACTGGATAGAAAAATGGCTGATTGACAGAAGACAACGGATAGTTGTTGATGGGGAGGCTTCAAACTGGAAATCAGTTTTGAGTGGGGTTCCACAGGGATCAGTACTGGCACCTATATTATTCTTAATATATATCAACAATTTGGACGATGATATAGCTAGCAAGGTGTTGAAATTTGCAGATGATACAAAAGTGTTTAGAAGGATTAAAAGTGATGGAAGTAGACAGCATTTACAAGATGATCTTGACAGGTTGATCAAATGGTCTGAAAAGTGGCAAATGTTGTTCAATTTTGGGAAATGTAAATGCCTTCACACAGGACATGGGAACGAATATGTAGAATATACAATGGGGGAACTGTATTAAATACTACTATAAAAGAAAAAGACTTAGGGCTGACAATTACTGCTGACATGAAGGTTTCAGAGCAGAGTGGAATTGCAGCTTAAAAAGGAAATCAAATCTTTGGATTGATTAGGCGAAATATAGCATATAAAGATAAATAACTAATAATACTGCTGTACAAAACAATAGTTAGGTCTCATTTAGAATATTGTATACAAGCGTGGAGGCCATACCGCAAGAAGGACATAGATATGCTAGAAAGAGTACAGAGGAGAGCGACTAAAATGATACCAAAACTGAGGAATCTTAGTTATGAAAAACGCCTAAAAGAATGTGGTTTAACAACACTAGAGACCAGGAGATTAAGAAGAGATCCGATAGAAGTGTTTAAAGTATTGAATGGTTATAAAAATATTGATAGAAATATGTTTTTTTTTAGTTAAGAAAGATAGAAAGACTAGAGCACATGAAGTTACATTAGTAAAGGAGCACTGTAGATTAGACGTAAGAAAGTTCTCATTTTTACAAAGGACTGTGATGAATGGAACATATTATCTGATGATTGTGTGGGTGCTAGTAGCGTGAATATGTTTAAAAATAAAATCGACACATACCTCAGAAGGGCTGGATATATGTAGATAAAAGTGTTGGACTCTCGATAAGCCAAAGGGCTTCCTTGTCCGCCTGCCATCTAGAGTTAATTCTCTGGATGGCAATCTCGTTAAATCTTGTTAAATCACGTGGCTCTAATCCCATTCTACGCGTAAACATACACACAGGAATTTGGCGCCGCAGAGTCAGGGATTCACATGGAAGGGGGGGGGGCACATCCGAATATGTGTCATCCACCCATTCTGGAAAACCTGTAACTTTATAGATTAAACTACCCTATATCCTTAATTTTGGAAGAAAATTCTCCGGTGAATCGTGATTGTTATTGTTATTGATAATAATGGTGAACATGTATAGCTGTTTTGCTTTATGAAATAAACAAACATTACATACGTCTCTAGAATATACAGTTATGTCGTAACCAACTGAAGCAATGTGGATTTTCAGAAGCAAATCGGTTTATTCATTAGCTAATAATGATGTCAATATTGACAGCGAACAGATTATTTGCTGGAAACTTATGTTACTGCATGCATTCTTGCGGTGACACCCTTGCACTGGACATAAATTGTTGAATATAAAAACTTGAAGAGACCCAACGGTGGGTACCGTTACAGGTGATTAACGGCATGCAGAAAACACATTAAATTAAGACACTTTAATTAAATCACTATAATTGTTCGCCATTTGAACCAGGTAAGTTCTCCGATATATCTTTGACGAATTCACTTTCAACTGTTCTGGTTTTCCCGCAATGGATTGACAATGCTATGAGTACCTCTTGGATAAATACAACTACAACTTTCCCTCGGAAGTGACCCCTAGGCGAAAACATTCACACATTGACAGTAACATCACCTTCGCCCTCACGTATACCTACCGCCGTCAAACACTACGCGCTCTTGTACTACGTACGAGTCAAACTCTGTTTAATTTAAGACAGTTGACGGACCTTCCTCTGCTTCACAAGGGATAAAACGACGCAACACTTACGTAGAGTTATATATTATTATGAGAACTGAATCAATAAACTACTCCCGTTGGGATGATTGCTTACACAGTCGCAACCGCTCTACAAGTTGAATCAGAGTTCGAGGTCGTCACGCATCGGTGCATTAGTGGTTACGCTCCGGTAGCTCTATTGTTGACTGAGAACTGAATCAATAAACTACTCCCGTTGGGATGATTGCTTACACAGTCGCAACCGCTGTACAAGTTGAATCAGAGTTCGAGGTCGTCACGCATCGGTGCATTAGTAGTTACGCTCCGGTAGCTCTATTGTTGACTGAGAACTGAATCAATAAACTACTCCCGTTGGGATGATTGCTTACACAGTCGCAACCGCTCTACAAGTTGAATCAAAGTTCGAGGTCGTCACGCATCGGTGCATTAATAGTTACGCTCCGGTAGTTCTATTGTTGACTGAGAACTGAATCAATAAACTACTCCCGTTGGGATGATTGCTTACACAGTCGCAACCGCTCTACAAGTTGAATCAAAGTTCGAGGTCGTCACGCATCGGTGCATTAGTGGTTACGCTCCGGTAGCTCTATTGTTGACTGAGAACTGAATCAATAAACTACTCCCGTTGGGATGATTGCTTACACAGTCGCAACCGCTCTACAAGTTGAATCAAAGTTCGAGGTCGTCACGCATCGGTGCATTAGTGGTTACGCTCCGGTAGCTCTATTGTTGACTGAGAACTGAATCAATAAACTACTCCCGTTGGGATGATTGCTTACACAGTCGCAACCGCTGTACAAGTTGAATCAGAGTTCGAGGTCGTCACGCATCGGTGCATTAGTGGTTACGCTCCGGTAGTTCTATTGTTCACAATTAACTGACTCGACCTGGCGCCGTTGCGTCCCCAGTAACCAGCAAATCCCCAGACTTGTTAGACCTCCATATCCAAAGAACCACGCAGATAGCATGATGACTGAGTGCATGCTAAATAAGAGTCCGCAAGTCTAGAATGAATAATTAGTATAACAATTATTAAATCCTAATAAATGTTATCTTAACATTGCAGTTTTTCATAATGATGTTATGCTTGTGAGTGACTTTAACCTTTTGGATGTATAACATAATGTTAGATGGTAAAAATATTAATAATAATAATAAATCACTTCTAACGCGCCAATATCCTCAGACAATCCGAGCTCAGTGGCGCACCAAAACCAAAGGATTAAGCATTCTCGTACTCGTGTGCTAGGCGAACGTCGTCAACAAATGGATGGATGTGCTAGGAAACTAGGGAGGGTAGGCGATATTGAAAATATAGGTTTTCTAGTGACGACGAAATGTAATTAGTGTATATCTTGTACGTAAATACCATGCTATTAAAATCCACCATGTCCTCTATAGTTATAGTTTTTAATTTATTTAAAATTGGTATTGTATGATACCTGTATTAGCCTTTTGACAAATTCGAGTAGCTCTTTTCTGAATAATATACAGAGGATGTATTTTAGCCTTATACACGCTCGCACGCACATACATCAATATATATATATATAAAAAAACAATCAATAAAGTGTTTGAAAATCACATAAACAGCGTCACTTTCTAGTGACTACCCATCGTGCGATGGGTAGTATATATGTATTTATAGTTAAGGTCAACGTTTATTAATAGTGGGCGCCATAACGAAAATAATCATAAAACTTCGATCAAAAAATTATCGTGCGGAATCACCAGAGGGCACCACTGAACAGACTCCTTATCAATGTTCTTGCTGCAGATTGATTCGTCTGCAATCGATGCAGCCAAGCGTTTTGTGCGGTTTTTTCGTTGTGATCAATGCTGTTCCCTCCATTCTTTTTATAGACTTGAATAATCGATGATAAGAATGAGGCTACTGTGTCTGCTAGAAGTGTTCAAACAGAATGTGCATGAAAGCAAAGTAGTTGCCGCTAGGTTCCAATGTCATATATGAGCATCCACCATTGTCGTCTGCAAATGTCAGGTTTTGCAAAGAGGGATACGCAATGGTAACTTACGGAGCGAGGGACCGCGGGTGACTTGATTGACTTAAATGCCTAGGCCAATCTGACACCTCGCAATCCTCCTGGATGTCACACCTCTCCATTTCATCCTGTCTAGAGCACACCGCTTTACTGTTAACAGCGTGTCCTGCCTAGCTTGGTCACTCCACCTCTTCAGCTGCCTTCAATTTTGTCTGTGTCCTTTAAAGTCTTCCTTGAAAGTAATTTTATGAGGTTTGCGTTTGGCTTACGGCAGACATATCCAAAATATCGGAGTCTTTTATGTCTGCTGACATCTGTTATGGATTCAGGAGTGAATGTCTCCTCTCTGATCTGGCTATTTCGTAGGCTGTTTGCCCTAGTGACACCTCTGATAGCCTGCAGCAACGCATCGCCAATATTTCAAGAGAGAGCATCTCTTGCGATCATAGTACCAAAGTTTGTACCATGGATTGCTATAAGCAATATATAGTGGTCCCACAGAGTCTGGCTTTCATTCTTATTGAGATGCCTCTGTTTGAAAATACGTTTTAATGAGTCTACCATTTATTTAACAAGGTTGAACAAGTTTGAAGCCAGGACTAGAAGGTCCAGACGGTATGCGGACAAGGAAGCCTGTGGCTTATCGAGAATTTCCCAACTACGTATAGCCCGCCCTCCCTCCCTCCCCAGATAGCTGTCAATTTTATTTTTGAACATATTTACACCGCTAGCATTACCACAATCATGAGATAATTTTTTCCAGTTTTAAATTTGTTAATTTGTTCTTGAATGCATTTATTTGTTCTTGCCAATCAAGCCTGCCATCTATATAAAGGCATAGAAATTCTATGCATTTTGTGCGCTGCATTATTTTATTAGATATTGTTGTGTTCTGTAAGTGGGGATTCGATCGAACCCTCTCTAATCGAATGCAACAACATATAAGGCTGATCAAATTAGTACTCAGTTGCCATTGCAGGCCCGTAGGCTGCGGGGTGGCGCGGTGTGTACGCTGAGTTGAAAAAAGAGCTGAGCTCGAAATTTCAAGAGGTGTGCTGTTGTAGTTTTATGTGTGCTTCGAGGGGGGAGGGTTGAAGGTGGAGCAATTGCACGTTTATTTTGTTTGTTTGCAATCGCAGCAACTTAAGCCTTCTCGAAGTAGCTTTGATTATCCGGGCTCCGTAATATGGCGCCACCGTCTGTCTCATACAGCAGCGGCCCGAAACAATAATCATTTGATATTTTGTGATTGTTTCTGGGCCTCCGAATTGGGAGACGGATGTTTACGTTTACATGTGTGTAACTTGACGACATCGTTAATCAGATGTCCACCTTCGGCCGACAGATTAGAGTGTTTCTGATATATTGCAACGACTACTTCACCATAATTATAGCACCTATGAAACGGTTTCACTGATAAGTCGAATAGTATCGTATTGTTTATGATGGCAATACAATGTATTAAGGTTTCAAATATCACAGGATTCACCAACAGCGGGATACATGTAGGTAAAAAGTATTGGACTCTCGATAAACCAAAAGGCTTCCTTGTCCACCTGCCATCTAGATTTAATTTTCTGGGTGGCGATCTTGTTAAAGAAAGGCAAAAATATGGAACTTTAGCCCGCTAACACGTTGAAACTGTAAAATGGTAAGCTATTACCACGCCAATAATGATAGTAAAAATAATTGTAATAACGACAAACTTCTATAATTCCTAAATCCCTAGGAATTTGAGCTCAGAGACGCGACATACAAGAATCATTGGCCAAATTAGTTAACTGAGACGAGCAAGAGCCGTCATTAGAGCAAGAGACCGCCGAAGGTTAGGGTGGGAATGCAATTTCAAATAAATATGTGTTCAGTTTTGTATGAAAGGTATGTATTGTCTCAGGTGATTTAAAGCGATAGGAAGTTGTTTCCAGATTTTGGGTGCAGCTACAGAAAAAGCACTTTTGCCGATATTAAGCTTGGTTTTCATGCATTAAAATAAGAAACATAAATGGAAATAACGGTAATTATGCTTTTAACTTGATGTGATTTGTGTAACTCAATGAAAACAACACGCGCACGACGCCACACGCATCAGACCATCACATTACATGACGTCATCGACCTATAGTAGAAACTCATCACATTACGGTTGCCACTTTGTTCATTCTTTAAGATATTCCAGCATTCTGTTGCTGTCTTATTCTTCAATGTGTTATTCCAGTCTATCTTTGCTAAATATTTCCTCATTTCCTTATATCTTCCTTTGTGGAAATTTATCCTGAACTGCTTTTTATTATATCTTTCTGATTTTACTTTGATGGTAAAGTGTATCTGCTTGTGATCACTACTTCCCAGAGGCTCACATAATTTAACATTGTCAAGTAATTCATTCTGTGAGGACAAAACTAAGTCTAACACATTCTCTCCCCTGGTTGGTTCTAGCACATGTTGAGAAAGGAAACTATCTTGTACTAAAATTAAAAACTTGTGGTCCTCACTACCCATACTCTGTAAAGATTTCCAATTTATATGTCCATGGTTAAGATCCCCCATAATAACACAGTCCCGTTTGCTCACTTCCCTTATAGCGTTTTGTATTTTTTCATTCTCGTCTATGCTTATGTTTGGACTTCGGTAAACTAATCCAACCGTTAACGTTGAGTTTCCTGTAACTATGTTACACCAAACAGCTTCTTCGCAATATGCTTCTCTGTCTAATTTTATTTCATCAGCCTGGATAGATTCTTTAATATATAAAATAACTCCACCTCCCATTCTTCCTATTGTATCTTTCATAAACATTACATATCCTGTCAGTCCCAATTCGGCATCTGATATATCGGTGGTTGCCCAAGATTCGGTTATACCTATTATGTGAGGGTCAGTATCTTCTACCATAATGTTTTGTTCATTTATTTTGTTTACAATACTCCTTGCATTTAAACAAATACATTTATACACAGCTTCAGAATAGTTTTCCAGACTGTTCTTTGCTGAATTATTTTTGCTGTCTTTATCTATGCCTCCAGTTTCAGGCTTCTCTGTGAGTCCCCCCTGCGAATTTAGTTTAAATAGATGCAACCTGTCCCACTCTCAACAGAACGCAGCAGATTCTCTGAGAATACTGCTGCCCCCTTTCCACTTAGATGGAGGCCATCTCTCATGTACATATCTTCTCTCCCAACAAAGTACCTCCATAAATCTATGAATCCCACGCCCTCTTCCTCACACATCTGCTCAACTAGTGCGTTGATCACCATCCACTTACAGTTTCTGTATCTTGCCCCCCTTCCTCCCGTTACTGGCAAAATTCCTGAGAGAATAACCTGTTCCACTCTTGTCTTCTTTAGCTTCCTCACTAGATGTCTGTACTTCTGAACTATCCCAGTTGTTCCCTCCTTGTCTGCATTGTTTTTTCCTACGTGTACTAGTATAGACCCTCCCTTGCCATGCCCCAATACCTTCTCTACCCTTTCGGTCACATGCTCTATTCTAGCCCCCGGTAGACATACAACAACGTCCTTCCCCTCGCATATAGTCTTGTCTGTTTTTCGTAGAATTGAATCGCCCAATAACACTATCTCTTTTCTCCTTGCCCCCTCAATAACTGCCTCGGAGTTGCTCCTCCGGTTTGCATATGTCTGGTTGTTGTCTTTTCCTCTTGCCGTCTTCTCTCCTGTCACATTCTCTTCCATTCCCTTCTTTCCTGTCGCATTTTCTTCTCCCATTTCCTCCTGTCATCTTCTCTTCTAGCATATTTACTCTCACTTCCTTTCGTCCCTTCATCTTTCCTCCCATCACATTTTCTTCTCTCCTCTCCCGTCCCTTTTCCCCGGCTACCTCCTTCACTGCGATCACTTTCTCCCCTGTCACCTTCACGCCTGTCATGTTTTCTGTTTTTTGCTGAACACTCTGTCTTCTTCCATCAGTCTTCTGTCTCACAGTCTTACCAACTGCTTCTGTGGTATCTACCTCTTCACCACCTGTATCGCTGTCGCGTCTCTCCTCGTTCTCTACAGTCTGACTACCTGTTGATCTATCCCCACTGACCCGTTTTCTTTTCCTCTGCCGAACACTTTTCCTCTGTCCCTCTGTCTTCTCAATTTCGTTTTCCTTCACACTGGTCACCTTCCCTCCTCTCAGTCTCCTTTCTTCGGTCTCCGTGTCACAACTCTGCTCCTTCTGTGTCGTAGAATTCTAAACTTTCTCCGCGTCATCCCTCTCTGCTCCATCTATTTCCATGTTGAGTCTCGCCTCCATCTCCTTCACTATATTCATCAACTTACACACCTTCTTCATCAGACATTCCACCCTCAAACACCCCATGCACCGAAAGGTGAATCCGTCATCTTTGGTCTCTGCCCATGATTTTGAACAGCCAGACAACGCAAAATCTACCCAGCTCTGGCAGTCGTTGCAAACTAAGTGTCGTTTGGCCCTGAGTTGCCGCTTGCAAGGTGCCATATCAGAATTTATTTATGTTCAAACTAGTTTTTATATAGTCTTTGAAAAGACTTTTCTGTGTACAATTTACACCAGATTGTTTAGGTTATAGTTAGTTATATGTGTTATCACACAGTGACAAACCGTGCCTTACCTAGTTACGATGTCGATGACAATGTATTCAAGTTACGCTTAGATACAAGGTAGTCTTTACAAAGACTGTTTCCTGTGTACTAATATACACTTTAAAAGGTTGTTATTTCAGGTTTTAATTACTCATCTAACACATCAATTATCTCAAATAACGCTATTCTATTGTAGTTCACGTATCGTTAACTTCGCCAGTGACCTACTATGTAAACAACGTTCCGATTATACTAACGTCCCCAATTATCGCTCGCAAATCGCCTACTTTTAATCTACCCTAGATTACTACCTCTAGTTAACTTTTAACAAAACCTATTGCTTACTGTATATCTATAATTACGTTATGTATGCTATACACTCAATAATATCACTTATCTTGATCAAATATTCTTATATTTTCGTAAGTTTTCAAACCAATTCACCACCGGAAGTTACCCCTCGAAATCGAGCAGATTTGATACAAGTGAACATTATTTCATGGTTCCTGGCCATTCCTACTTACCATGCGACAGTGATTATGGCAACATAAAAAAACTGAGTGACGTTGAAGTGTATTCAGAGGGTCACTATGCCACCGTCATTCGCAGCTCTAGGCCAATAAAACATTTCACACTAGTCACAACAGGCAAAACCAAGTTTTTAGACTTTGGTTTGCTTCAAGATTCTACTACCAAGAGAACAACACGTGATGTAATATTTTCAAGGACGGCAAAGTGTTTGATTTCTAAGACGTACAAGGAAGGTTTTGATAATTAAGCCCACTAGCACCTCTCAGCTACTGTTAAAATAAAGCTACAGAAGGGCAGGTCGCAGTCGTACTACCAGACAAACTACGACTTGTAGCTAGCCTGGTTCTGCATTAGAAGTATGAAAAACAATGCAGTTATCAGCCGAGAAGGTGCAGGAAATCAAAGCTTTGTTGATGTACGTACCACCGCATCACAAATAATGTTAAGTGACCTGATTGCAGTACAAGAGAATCTTGACAATGCAGCAGTCGACGAGGAGGAATCTCCAGACGAATATATACTTGACTACTAGCTTCATTACCAACAACCTCCTCATGCCAGTAAACAATGAGGTACTTTTTAAATTATGTTTCGAAAAACAATTTTTTTGGAAAAAAATTACTACAAATATAAAAACGAAAAACGAACATTGTTTGCTTGTTCCTTTTTCGTTCCCAAATTTCAAAACGAAAAAGAAAAGACGGTATGTACACGGACCCATTCCGCAGCCCGTGAAATGTGGTCATTTCCAAGAACGTCTGGAAGACGTGACCACACTGCTTGTTCGCCTCTCTCGTCTCGTCTCCGGCGTCACCGTGCTGCAGCGCCGTTTCTATCGTCTGGCGAGAAGGCATCTGAGAGTCCTGTATCTGGTTCGCGCAGCTGCCATCTGTCATGTCTATAATTATTTAGCAAAATTTACAAGAACACAGTAGATTTGTTGTTGCGATACAACAGAGCGCGCAAATTAATTAGTTGTCCATTATCATGGTAGACTCATTTGTCCGTGTTGGTGACGTCGGCGTCACGTAGTGAGAGGTGATTTTTGTTATTCATATTCAGCAATGGCAGGATGTAGATTCCGTATTTTATTACTCAATATATATTTACTCAATTTTACTGTATGTTTTGTACGATTAACATTTACACTTTCAAGAGAGAGTGGAAGTATAAATCAAGAAACACCAAATTTACAATATTATAATTAAACATCGAGTTGTGGAAGTCCCTAGCACCTTATTACTCGAGCAACGTGTGTGGAACATTCTTCTTTTGTGGCATAAATGTGTGTTGTTGATTAATAATGTGTGACTGTGAAGACTGTTGTAGTTACTGTAGCCAAGAGTCGATCGACAGTGTACACTGCATTAGGTCGGAACACTCATCAAAAAGAGGTATGTGGGGGTTTTAATTACTTATGTATATTAATTTCTTCTTCCATACATTAGCTCTTCAGATCTGGTCTCTGATACATCGCTTGAGCATGTTGCGGCTTGGTGGTTGGAAGAGCAAACTTATACCATGCTCTGTGTTGGTCACGGAAGAGAATCAATGAAAAGACACAATACATACATCGCATCACAGGAACCACTTTAGGCCAAGTCTGACCACTGTAGAGACCACGTTAGGGCAACTCCGACCAAAATACGTATCACCTTAGGTCAACTCCTGCCATCATAATTATGAGCCACCTTAGATCTAATCTGACCAGCAATATGGACCACTTTAAATCAACTCTGACGATCACAAGGAGGACTGTTATTTGACAACACTAATTCAATCATATATTACCCTGTTTAAATATTTAGCCCAAATATTGCATAACATTCCTTCTGAACACTGTCCCACTCCAGTACTCGGTTCTCTAGGTTATGCGCTCTTCATTGAAGAATGCGGCTATACATAGTCTGAGTAGCGTCATTCTATAGATGCAACATTGTCGTGTTCCCTTGCTGGTCATATGCTTCCGATTGTCATGACAATGCTTAAAGTAAGGATGTGCTTGAAAATTTCAAATTGCAGATATAATGTTGTTTTATATTTTTATCATATGGTGGAACCCAGGAGAAAATGAAAAGTTAAAACAATATCAAAATCGGTAAAGTACTTTTCGAGATATGAATTTTTGAAGATGTCAAATTTAAAAAATTTTCAGATTGTAGGCCTATCTCTTATACAGTACCGGTGAACTAGAACATTAAAGCTGCATAACTCTGCATTTAATATATGTATACCATATGTGTAGACGGATGTTAATTAATTAATTAATTAATATAAGAAACTCACTAATTAAAACAAGATGAATGTTTTAGTAATTACTGCGTGTAATACAGCAAATAAAAGTTGAAGCGCTCAGCAATCACAATTCGAGTAGACAGAAAAATACATTAATTAATTAATTAATAGAACAATATCAATTAATTAATTAATATAACAAAATATTATTTTGTAGTTATCAGTGTAATATACCAAATCAAAACTGCGTGGTTCAGCATTCAATGTATGTATACCATTTGTATATACAGAACAATACATTAATTAATTAAGGTAACTATGTAATGTAACATTAATTAATTAATTAATGTAACAAGAGTAATTAATTACTAACGAGATGGATTATTTTATAACAGTCATAGTGTGTAATATAGCAATCGAAAGCTGAGGATTTCCTCAATTAGTATGTGTTCTTTTTTGTAGCAATACAACTATTTATTAATTAATTACAAAAATAATCAATTAATGAATTAACCAAGGTGAATTATACAGGTAATTTGCACTGAGCACAGTGTATCATCGATCAAATGAAAGCTAAGTAGCCCAGTAATCAAATGTGCATTACAGTGTTGTAGATGGAACAATAAGGTAATAAAACTATGTTAAAATAAGTAATAGTCAATAGAACGAGACGAGTTATTTTGAAGTGATTCTTGTGTTTTATAAAAAAATATAATTATTATAAGAAAAACTTCCTTCATTAATATATTATGCCATTGTTCTAAACAGAACAATAACGTTTTAAATTAATACGATCATTCTCTATGGCAAGAATACTGAGTAATATGTATTATGATTTAAAGACAAGAAATTGTGGTACGGTCTATTATACTGTATAAATGACTCTGTTAAAACAGAACTTGTCAGAACACATTTATTATATTATGTCATAATGTTACAAGAATCTGCTAGCAATGCATTTCAGGATGTAATAAATATATTACATTAGCTTTAACTTGTATGTAACAAAAGTGTGTGGCATGTTGATCTATGTTGGGGAAATGCGTACACCTAAACGAAAAAACCCGTGATATGGTGCTGCCCTCTGCTGATCATCATGTAATACTGACAACAGTAGCCGACGGATATTGCCAAAGCCGCTCACGGACACATCCAAACGTTCGAAATTGGAGGGTGGGTGTCTTCTAAGCTCCAGGGGCACATGAGCTGGATCAACAATGGTGCTTTTCTTTACGTATTTTAAAAATAAAAATACAATAGATTATCTTGGCAAAACGACATCAAACTTACATTTTCACAAGTATGGGAACGAAACAACAGTTCTTTTCGTTGTAATTTGTTTATAACATTACACTAAACTCCCTTCAATTTCATTCTAGATATTAACATTTTATTATATTACCTTTAATTTGATGCATCACATTAACATGTCAGATATCGAGCTCATATGCTCATTTTTTGTTGAAGTGAGTGCCCCTAAACGCGAAGCCGTGCAACTTCAATAATGAAACCATTTGGTTTGCACCATAAATCCAGCTGCTATTTCCGTAAGCAGTATAAATACAATATTATACGTGCATGCAGTAATTTACAATATTAAAACATCATAGGTGGTTATCGTCTTAGTACTTACCTATCTACATAGGGTTTCAAAAACGTATATCTATAAAGAGCATAATAATATTAATGTCGACAAAATATTAAAATATATTGCATCAGTGTAACGACACGGGACATACCTCCGCTAGATACAGGTTTCATTTTGTACTGGTAGTGCAATTTGTTCTGCCTATCATTTATAATAAAATATATTGAATTTGTTTCTGTAGAACTCCCATTTCGATGACAACAAATAAAATGGTCATTGTATGATGGAAATAAAGTCACAAAATTACAAAACTTTAAACGTAACGCATATTTTAAAACACTTGTTTCAGTCATCATTAATGTATTTAACTAAAGATGTGTTCGGGATTAGGAGAGGTTAAAGAAGAGATCTGTTCAGAGGTTAAAGAAGAGATCTGTTCATCTTTTGGTAGTGTTCTTACGATATACATTGCTATCTCCAGTCTAGTTACCGTTTTTTCTGCGGCTCTTCTTGACCCAGATCATCTTAGCACCCCCTGCACTACATAACCAGAGACGCCTCCGTGGTCATAGACTCTTTCGATGCAGGTGGGGACTGGGGCCTTGGCTTTATTGTCCTTTCCATGATGGTGTTGTTGGTAGGGCCAGGCCACGTAGGGTGAACGTAATTACCCTGCCTAAGTTTTGACACGGCGGCCGTTACCAGTACCGAACCGTCGACCGGTCAGCACCGGTTTCGAATCCAGGTTCTTGCGAAGGAGAGTCCGACAATATATATATATATATATATATATATATATACTATCCTAAAATAATAACTGTTGAGATCATTCAGAACAAAACCGCCTTAATCCTGCGCAGTGCTCAACGAAACAGTGTGTAGGTAATTATAAAGAAGTGTTTGTTGCTCTACTGGTTACAGATGAGCCGCCCGTGTGTAGCATCTCCCGATATATTAGCTGCCTGCAGCCAGGGATAGGTGAGTGTAGATATATAGAAATCAGATGGTCACATGTGCAATAGATATGTAGAATACCCTGGATTAATCGCTCCCCTGCTTCGACGCTATGTGTGTCATAGCGCGCGTTTTTTCGCCGTTCGGCTCCGAATACTTCAGTTGTATTATTAGCAGGAACAAAAATGGGTAACTATTGTTGGCAAATTGCCTATCCTACCCTAGGATTAGGCGCTTATCTTGGCCATGGTTAGTCTTAGCAGTCCGAGTGGGCAATTGACAAACGTTTCATTAAACATTATTTTGTGCTAGGTTCGATTAATTATCAGTTACGTCCAAAGTGATCGATGCATAACATATTAAAATAGCATTCTGAAGAATTCATCCAAGGCGTAGTCTTTCATAAGTGTGTTCGTTCGTATTTCACTGTCATTGACTTGCCAGTCGTCTTCGAAATTCAGTCTCGGCCGCGTCGGGACAGCCCGGCCGATTAGATTGTTCTACAGCCAATATCCGAAGTTTCCATTCACCGTGTTCCCATCTTGTTCCTTGTTCTTCACATTGCACGATAACTGTGAAATAGTTGAGCTCTACTCTTCATTTGACACGGCTCACAAGTTAATTACTATGCGGATGTGCTATTGTTTACGTGTGTCTAAGTGTATTCGGTGCCCCGAGGTGAAAAAGCGCGCGCAATGAGACCCGTAGCGCCGAAGCAGGGGAGCGGTTAATCCAGGGTATTCCACACACACACATATATATATATATATATATATATATATATATATATATGCCTACGCTGAGAGTTTTTCGAGCATGTATCCGTCGAACAGGAAGGTGCCGTGAACAGAATGTCTAACATTCATTGCATCCGTGTACAATTTGATGGTGTAATTGAGCCAGATTGAAGCAGCGCCATGCTCTGACGCTGTAGGCTGATCACAAAACCAACTCCATATGACGATCGACGGCATCAGGACTAAGACACACTTGAGTTAGAGCTAAGCCCCAAATTGTTGACGTCATATTACTGGTGCAGTCACAGTTCTGTTGCATACACGGGGAGCATTTGCTTGTCGAAGTTCAGTTGAACATGAATAGAAAACTCAGCCTATGCCTCAGCATTGTCGTCAAACTTGTAATTAGTCTGATAACAGGGAAACACTAGTGGCATAAAGCGTTAGTTCATTGGGTTACTTGATATTTGATCTAGTTTATCTACACGGGGTAACGCGAGTAGTAACTGTCATGTTTCTCATTCCATGCTATATAAACCATGTTATATTCACTGAGATTGCAGTCATGCTATTTTGTCAGTGGCACATGTCTCATTGTTATTATTGAACCACCCTCTAGTGACCACTGACCATACTCTGACCAATTACTTTTACAGTGTTTTACCGTCTTGCTTGTGGAAGTAACCAGTTGTTCTGCTAGTATTAAATAAGTTTCTTTAATTATACTCACTGTTTGGTGATATTCACTAGTATATAAGTACCCAAAAGTTGGTGTCAGCAGGTGGGATTGTTTTCAACTACCTACAAACTCAAGTCAACATGCTGCAGTGAGTACATGCCTGAACTGGCTCTGAACTGCAGACAATAGCCTACTGTATGAGTGTCTGTGTACTGACTGTCATTCAAGCATGACACGCCAGTTTGACCGATTCGACCCAGAAAGAGAGCGATGGTCGTTCTACTTGATGCGTGCGGAGTTCTACTTCGACTCAAACAACATCACAACAGACCCAAAGAAAAACCCTGTGTTCAACCATGTCACCAATCAGATTTGCTCTTCTTCTTCAGAATCTCCTGACCAAGGAAGTGACAAAGAAGCTTCCTACGAAGAAGTGAAAGCGGCGCTTAAACTGCTTTTCGAGGAAGTGACAGACTTCATTTCGAAGAAAAGCGTAACTTTCTTGCTGCGCGTCTCGACTTTTTCCGCACGTTTCAGCAGGAAGGTCAATCCATCACTGATTTCCTGGCCGAACTACGCACTGAAGCCAAAGAGTGTGACTTCGAAGAGCTGTGCTGTGTAAAGTGCCAAGACAATGCACTACGAGATAGGCTTGTCATGGGCTGTAGGCACACTTTTATACAGCAGGCAATACTGAAAGAAACAGACGCTTCACTGACGAACGTAATACAGTGTGCTAAAATGGCAGAACTACTTAGCAAAGAGCTGAACAAAATGCACGAACAAACAAAAGGTCACACTCAGCAGGACGTGCTACTGTTCATCAAAGTCACCCGCCACGCCATAAGCAACGTTTCCGAGTTAAACAGCGACCTGATCACGAAGAAAAGGGCCAGGCTAACAGTCAACCTAACAGGTGAGGTCAGGAAGCCTGCTATCGATGTGGTTCGCCTGCTCATCACCACATAGACTGTTCATTCATAGACGCCGTCTGCTACGGGTGCGATCGTAAAGGCTGTGTGTAGGTCTTCTGGGAAGCCCTCAGAGAAGGAAAAATGGCTCAACACACCGTCAAAAAATGTACAGAGACTATCGCAGTTGAGATGCTCTCCACTTCCACACGCGTCATTAAACCGCAGATTTTACGGCAAATCTCAAACGTCGACCTACACTTCGATGTGGATACTGGGGCTGCTGTTGTCGCTGCTGTTGGCCCGGATATCTGGAAGCGCATCGGATCGCCACATTTAACGTCGCCAAAGATCATACTTTTTGATTATGGCACGCAACCGATTCCAGTCAAAGGACAATGCAATGTCACTGTATGCTGCAATGGGACTAATAAGACCTACAGAGGGTCCTAGACCAGTACCCAGCTGTCGTCGCGCCCGGATTGGGACTCTGCACTAAGGTAAAAGCACGGCTTCTACTGAAAGAAGTTGCCGTTTCCAAGTTCTACAAACCGAGACCAGTACCATTCAGTCGCATGGACGCCGTTGACAAAGAGCTACATCGTCTCGATGATTTGGGCATCATAACTCGTGTCGATCACAGTGAAAGGGCGACGCCCATTGTCGTCGTTCAGAAGCCGAACGGAAAAATGCGAATCTGCGGAGACTATAAAGTGACTGTAAACCTTCAACTGCACGTAGACCAGCACCCCATACCGAGGGTAGACGAACTGTTCGCCAAGCTGCAAGGAGGACAGCATTTTTCAAAGCTTGACATGTCCGACGCATAACTATAAGTAGAGCTAGATGACGCCTCTAAGCAACTACTCGTCATAAACACGCACATGACTGTCCCGGTACAATCGATTGTCGTTTGGACCGGCACCAGCGCCGGCCATTTTCGAGAAGATAGTCGACAATCTGGTCTCCGACATTCTATATGTGACTGCCTACCTGGACGATGTGATCGTCACCGGACGGACGAAGGAAGAACACCTACACAACCTCAAGCACGTCCTCTCTGCGTTGAACGAGTATGGAATGAAACCGCGACTTGACAAGTGTGAGTTCTTCCGACAGCAGGTCACAAACCTAGGACATGTGATCTCAGCAGATGGTCTCAATCCGTCTGAGGAACGCGTCAACGTCATCGTCAAGTTTCCTACGCCCGAGAACGTTAAACAGCTGGAAAGCTTCATCGACAAATTGAACTATTACGGAAAGTTCTTGCCATCATTCTCTACCATCTGCGCCCGTGTAAACCGACTGCGCAGACAGGACGTAAAATGGGCCTGGTCCGCAGAGTGCGACCAGGCGTTCAACCGAATGAAAGAGATGATGGCCCAGAAAACACGCTTGGTCCAATACGATCCAACTAGGTAGATATCTCTGGCCGCCGACGCATCGCCTTATGGCTTCGGGGCTGTTATTTCTCAGTGTGCAATTCGTAGACATAATGTATATTGATAGCTATTTTTAATAATGCAAGAATGTTATGCATTGTTTATTTATATTGATTCTAATGGCAGTAATGTCGTCTGGTAACTTTTCGATTAAGTATAATTATAACATCCGACCCACCAATCCGACTGCCCGACGTGGACGGCAGCAGTCGGAGTGGGTTTGGTCTGTGTCTATAGGTCTTGCCTTTCCAGTCAGCTGTTTTTTTTAAAGTCTCGGTTTCTTCACTTATTTGAACCAAAACATGTAAACGTGAGATTGTTTCTAATGCTACAGCTACTATTGTTAGTAAACCTGGCTGACATGTCATCATTCAATGCATTTTTTTAGACTTGCTAAAAAGTACACAAACAGTGTTGCATCGGAATTTTGCGATGCACGAACTTTGGACACTAGCAGATCTGCATTCTGATTTATTCTTGAAATGCCACTTTACTGTTACTGGACACGTTTCGCGAGAAAGGCCCATATATACATATATATATATATATATATATATATATATATATATATATATATGTATATGTATATACATACATATATATATATACAACATTAATTATTAGAGCAATAATAAAGGAAAACATACGGTGCACTCTAGATAAGGTCGAACCTCCAGGGACCCATGGCAATACTGATAAGTGGAATTTTTGATAAGTAGAAAGTTAACAGAAGTTCGTCTTATTGGGACCCACGCCAGGACCGAGAAAAAAGATTGACTTAACTTAGCGAAAATCAACTTATGTGAGTTCGAGTTATCTGGAGTGCACTGTACATGATCAATGCATACAGGTAATTATGTAGAAGCAAATTAAAAGTTGGCCAAATTAACGGATTGGGATTTTAGTGCATCAGCATAACAATTATTTCTTTTCCATTTAGCCAGCTGTCCACTTCGTGATAAGTCCCATGATCTAATATATAAATTGAATTAATCTGCACAGTATTGAATTAGTTAACTAAAATGTTGGCTAAATTTCCTAAATTCAACTTTGTTTATTTGCAGTAACAGTTTGACGATCAAAAGTTTCAAAACAGCCGAGCTGATGGAAAGAGGAAATTTAAGAGCTTTTCTCAACAGTGCCATTAATTGTGCAATGGGTCACCTGACATAAGGTGAAGCCTGACTTTGTTCTGCCCCATTCTGTTCTGCGTGACATCTACTGAGAAGTTGTGCATCACTTCGTGTTTCAAATGGATGTGTTCGTCTGATAGTTTTGTGTAACACAATGCATAATAGTGCTATTAATTGGACAATGTGTTTACTGCCACAGTAGTGAAGAAGGTGTCTGACGTTGTTCTGCAACATTAGTGGTCCAGATCATTTCATTTACACACTTCCTTTGATACTGATTTTAAGCAAAAAATTAAACCACATATCAGAGTCTCAGACACTCGGGTAGGTTTCTAACTGTGAACTGCATACCCTATTTTTCTTATTTGCATCAAGTAATCATGGGTGGGCTTACAGTGCTAATTTCAGTTGATGTTCCACTACAAAACAATGATTAACATAAAATGGTAAAAGCTCATGAAAGTATGACTAAATTTATTTGTCCGTCTAAGTCATTGCACGCACCGGAGCCCTCCTTGTGCACCCCCAGAAGTTGCTCTGCATTCACCCGACTGATTGATCCATGATACCAGCTACAACACAACATGTCAACATAATGTATCCATCTTCACATCAACATAGCATGATAATGACAAATGTAACATTCTGTTCAATATAAATAAAACTGAAGAGACAGAGTGATAGTGACATGCTGTCATGGAGCAATACGATGTAATGCAAATAAACTAACTTCATCAAGCTATATAAGAGCAGGACGGCCATTCGAGGACAGACGAACATTTGAGCAGAAGAAAGTGTTGCACTCTCGTCTCCAGGAATTGGGCCGAACTGTGTGTCCGCCCAACGCCTGTAGTAAATACTTCTACGATTTCAACAGTACTGATTAGTTGTGAGACGCTGCACTTCTCACACGTTGAAGAAGACTGAGCGATAACCGAGTGCAGTTCCGTTTTGACTTTGTTCTGCTGGGAATATGTACATCAGTACATGTTTCAAGTGGATTTGTGCAATCAGTCGATTTGTGCATCCAAATGCACATCATCACGTCTGCATGTTACAAAATAGGAGTACATAATAAAATGTATGCTTTCTTATGCTCATCATGTTTGGATTGTGTTTGACAAATTATTCTTTAAAAGTGTTGAAACAAGTTTGTGTTATGTGAACTATACTCGGAGTAGTATATAAAAAGGTGTCAACACAGTTGCTTTTACAGTAATTTTGAAAGTTAATAAAAAATTAATGTTCCACAATATTCTAAATATTTAGGGATCTTCTTGAGTTAAATACATCAATGATGACTGAAACCAGTGTTTTAAAATATGCGTTACGTTTAAAGTTTTGTAATTTTGTGACTTTATTTCCATCATACAATGACCATTTTATTTGTTGTCATCCAAATGGGAGTTCTACAGAAACAAATTCAATATATTTTATTATAAATGATAGGCAGAACAAATTGCACTACCAGTACAAAATAAAACATGTATCTAGCGGATGTATGACCCGTGTCGTTACACTGATGCAATATATTTTAATATTTTGTCGACATTAATATTATTATGCTCTTTATAGATGTACTTTTTTGAAACTAAAATTAAACCCTATGTAGATAGGTAAGTACTAAGAAGATAACCATCTATGATGTTTTAATATTGTAAATTACTGCATGCACGTGATGTATAATATTGTATTTATACTGCTTACGGAAATAGCAGCTGGATTTATGGTGCAAACCAAATGGTTTCATTATTGAAGTTGCAAGGCTTCGCGTTTAGGGGCACTCAATTCAACAAAAAATGAGCATATGAGCTCGATATCTGACATGTTAATGTGATGCATCAAATTAAAGGTAATATAATAAAATATTTATATCTAGAACGAAATTGAAGGGAGTTTAGTGTAATGTTATAAACAAATTACAACGAATAGAACTGTTGTTTCGTTCCCATACTTGTGAAAATGTAAGTTTGATGTCGTTTTGCCAAGATAATCTGTTGTATTTTTATTTTTAAAATACGTAAAGAAAAGCACCATTGTTGGTCCAGCTCATATGCTCCTGGAGCTTAGAAGACACCCACCCTCCAATTTCTAACGTTTGGATGTTTCCGTGAGCGGCTTCGGCAATATCCGTCGGCTACTGTTGTCAGTATTACATGATGATCAGCAGAGGGCAGCACCATATCACGGGTTTTTTCGTTTAGGTGTACGCATTTCCCCAACATAGATCAACATGCCACACACTTTTGTTACATACAAGTTAAAGCTAATGTAATATATTTATTACATCCTGAAATGCATTGCTAGCAGTTTCTTGTAACATTATGACATAATATAATAAATGTGTACTGACAAGTTCTGTTTTAACAGAGTCATTTATACAGTATAATAGACCGTACCACAATTTCTTCTCTTTCAATCATAATACATATTACTCAGTATTCTTGCCATAGAGAATGATCGTATTAATTTAAAACGTTATTGTTCTGTTTAGACCAATGGCATAATATATTAATGAAGGAAGTTTTTCTTATAATAATTATATTTTTTTATAAAACACAAGAATCACTTCAAAATAACTCGTCTCGTTCTATTGACTATTAATTATTTTAACATAGTTGTATTACCTTATTGTTCCATCTACAAAACTGTAATGCACATTTGATTACTGGGCTACTTAGCTTTCATTTGATCGATGATACACTGTGCTCAGTGCAAATTACCTGTATAATTCACCTTGGTTAATTCATTAATTGATTATTTTTGTAATTAATTAATAAATAGTTGTATTGTCTACAAAAAAGAACACATACTAATTGAGGAAATCATCAGCTTTCGATTGCTATATTACACACTATGGCTGTTATAAAATAATCCATCTCGTTAGTAATTAATTACTCTTGTTACATTAATTAATTAATTAATTAATGTTACCTTACATAGTTACATTAATTAATTAATGTATTGTTCTGTATATACAAATGGTATACATACATTGAATGCAGAACCACGCAGTTTTGATTTGGTATATTACACTGATAACTACAAAATAATATTTTGTTCTATTAATTAATTAATTGATATTGTTCTATTAATTAATTAATGTATTTTTCTGTCTACTCGAATTGTGTTTGCTGAACGCTTAAACTTTTATTTGCTGTATAACACGCAGTAATTACTAAAACATTCATCTTGTTTTAATTATTGAATTTCTTATATTAATTAATTAATTAATTAACTAACATATTGATCCGTCTACACATATGGTATATCTATATTAAATGCAGAGTTATGCAGCTTTAATTTTCCAGTTCACCGGTACTGTATAAGAGAACAATTTGTTAAATTTTACATCTTCAAAAATTCATATCTCGAAAAGTACTTTACCGATTTTGATATTGTTTTAACTTTTCATTTTCTCTTGGGTTCCGCCATATGATAAAAATATAAAACAACATTATATCTGCAATTTGAAATTTTCAAGCACATCCTTACTTTAAGCATTGTCATGACAATCGGAAGCATATGACCAGCAAGGGAACACGACAATGTTGCATCTATAGAATGACGCTACTCAGACTATGTATAGCCGCATTCTTCAATGAAGAGCGCACAACCTAGAGAACCGAGTGCTGGAGTGGGACAGTGTTCAGAAGGAATGTTATGCAATATTTGGGCTAAATATTTAAACAGGGTAATATATGATTGAATTAGTATTGTCAAATAACAGTCCTCCTTGTGATCGTCAGAATTGATTTAAAGTGGTCCATATTGCTGGTCAGATTTGACCTAAGGTGGCTCATAATTATGATGGCAGGAGTTACCCTAAGGTAATACGTATTTTGGTCGGAGTTGCCCTAACGTGGTCTCTACAATGGTCAGACTTGGCCTAAAGTGGTTCCTGTGATGCGGTGTATGTATATTGTGTCTTTTAATTGATTCTCTTCCGTGACCAACACAGAGCAGGGTATAAGTTTGCTCTTCCAACCACCAAGCCGCAACATGCTCAAGCGATGTATCAGAGACCAGATCTGAAGAGCTAATGTATGGAAGAAGAAATTAATAGACATAAACCCCATATACCTCTTTTTGATGAGTGTTCCGACCTAATGCAGTGTACACTGTCGATCGACTCTTGGCTACAGTAACTACAACAATCTTCACAGTCACACATTATTCATCAACAACACACATTTATGCCACAAAAGAAGAATGTTCCACACACGTTGCTCGAGTAATAAGGTGCTAGGGACTTCCACAACTCGATGTTTAATTACAGTATAGTAAATTTTGTGTTTCTTGCTTTATACTTCCACTCTGTCTTGAAAGTGTAAATGTTAACCGTACAAAACATACAGTAAAATTGAGTAAATATATATTGAGTAATAAAATAAGGAATCTATATCCTGCCAATGCTGAATATGAATAACAAAAATCACTTCTCACTACGTGACGCCGACGTCACAAACACGGACAAATGAGTCTACCATGGTAATGGACAAGTAATTAATTTGCGCCATCTACACTCTGTTGTATCTGAGATACAACAAATCTACTGTGTTCTTGTAAATTTTGCTAAATAATTGTAGACATGACAGATGGCAGCTGCGCGAACCAGATACAGGACTCTCAGATGCCTTCTCGCCAGACTATAGAAACGGCGCTGCAGGGGTAAGACCACATTTAAATGTTACATAGGCGGCCATTATAACATTTCCTTAATTTCCTGCTAAATTTGACGAACAATTTTCTTGAAAAGTTCACAGCATGTTTAACCTCCATTGACATAAGTGCTGTGAAAAACTCATAAAATTCTCATACCCCAGTTTTCAGAAACATCCAGCCAAACCTGACACCCCTCAATTTCGCCCCAATCTGGTGACGGATTTTGAAATATTGGTGCGTTCTGCAAAATAGCCACTGTGCGAATACGCGAGAGATTAGCGTATGTTTATTGCTACCTCGTGAAAGATCTATTGTAGTAATACATTCAGTATTCACTGGACTGACATGTGCCATGCCAAAGTGCTCGAACAAAATTCACACATGACACCAAAACGGTATTTTCAAGGGCACTGTTTCGGTGGGTAATGACGGACGAATCCTTAATGTGGTCTTACCCCAAATAGATCTCCTGAATATTGCAAATCTTCACGAAAGTTAGATTTATATCAAGCTATACATATAACTAGAATAACCACAAAGGGAAATGTACGCTGTCTCAATAACAATTAAAATATGCGTCATCAAACTGTGCACACCTCCAAGCTAAACAGCGCCTTGAGTTGGTTTAAACATGCTTATTCGGTACTTTATACTACATACGACGTTTGCCTGGTATGAATGGTACTGAGCACAGCATACAGGTCAACACAGTATCTTACCGATATGGGAATAAAATATATAGAATATTTACGAAATATATTTTTTGGTAATTTTTCATAAAATGTTGTATTCTTTAGCAAAAAATACACAAAATCATTATTTTAAGCAGCATTTTATTGGACATGCACGTTGCAAATCTTCACGAATTTTGATATAACGTAATGCCCACAAACTATGCTAAATAATCTGATGCAATCATGAACTATACGTCACTCGTGTTCGACACCAGTAGGTGTCAAAAGCACAAGCCAGGCATTTCAACAATATTCACAATATTGAAAGGCACAGAGGCGTCTTTTGATGGTAACTACAATTGTATTGTAGATAACGTGCTAAAATGCTGGGTGTAAATTGAGGTATATACATAGTACATTATGAAAACAAAACTGGGATGCCCAGTGGAACGTGTATCTTGCGTCACACAAATTGTTGTCCTAACCCCCCTTAAAATAACCATACTTTTACACAGACGCAGATCTCTGCTTGATACAGAGTGTCCAAACATCGCCACACGTCAATTACTTGACCACTATATATTTCGCTGATGTATACACATTATTGGAAACAAGAGATACTACTGGCAAAATAGTTAATTTCAGAAAGAAACAAACGTTTGACAAGGACATCCAAGACACGTGATAAAGGTTGTTGACAGTTGTGGCACCCAGTATCTCTCCAAGTACATCAACGAGTCCATTGTCCTAATCATATTTTATTCAAACATCGCCAAATTCTTATAAGGGTTCTAACAAACATTTCTGATGTTAAATATACGGATATCACGTAGAAAATACCAGTGGTAAAAACAGCTTCTTGTCAGAGTAGTTGACGTCAGCCTACAGTTAGTTTAAGCTGCCTTGCCTTGCGCAAACTTCGGTATGATTCGATTATATTACAGCTGAAAAGCACATGATCGTTGAAAATGATAGCATGCCAGTCCATGTACACAATTTTAACATATGACCCTTCTCTTAGGTGGCCAGTTTTAATTGTTATGGCTAAAAATGAACTAATTCGGATCACTGCGGTCGCTGCACATTTGGAGAGTCGCACACTGTTATGATATTCTCTGTTACATTCGTGGTATATTTATGTAGATTCTCAATTGTTCTTCTTGTCTCAGTTAGTGTATAGATGTTGCTATAAAAATAGGTGCTAGATGCCTGATTAGTAGAAGTGTGTGGACAACTTGCTTCCTATGGTGACAAACATTTCACTAACATTAGGGCCGCGTTAGGGGGGTGGGGGGTGGAATCAAAATGTTGCCTGCTTGCCCATTATTGCTTATTGTGCGATCCAAGTATGATATATATAAGTGCCATATAATTAGGAAGGACAAGTTGGAACAGCAGAAAGACCCACGTTAGTATTGGGGTTAAGAAACACGCATTTATAGATGTCGCTTACAAAAATATAAATGATATAACTAAGGCGAAATTCATCCTACTGGAAATATGTCAATATTTTGGCACATGATGTAGATTTAAAAGAAACTCCACACCCTGACACATATACACTTTTTACACAAGCTTTCGTGGTACTCAGTATCACAGAACATGCTTGGAATGTACTTTTTAACTTTCACGCCACCAAAATTATCACTTTATTTTCCATGCATATCACATAATAACTGGGTCATTAATTACTGTTAAAACTTCTTTTAGATGTAATACTAACAGTATGCAATAGCTGCACGATATTCTGGTCTACACCAGCTTCCAAATACAGCCGAAAATCCATCACCCGTCGCTCAAATCACATTTTGGCAGTTTTTGTGATAAAACGGGCGTATTTCTAATTTGGGGTAAGACCACATTTAAATTTTACATAGGCGGCCATTATAACATTTCCTTCATTTCCTGCTAAATTTGACGAACAATTTTCTTGAAAAGTTCACAGCATATTTAACCTCCATTGACATAAGTGCTGTGGAAAACTCATAAAATTCTCATACCTCAGTTTTCAGAAAAAATCCAGCCAAACCTGACACCCCTCAATTTCGCCCCAATCTGGTGACGGATTTTGAAATATTGGTGCGTTCTGCAAAATAGCCACTGTGCGAATACGCGAGCGACTAGCGTATGTTTATTGCTACCTCGTGAAAGATATATTGTAGTAGTACATTCAGTATTTACTGGACTGACATGAGCCATGCCAAAGTGCTCGAAAAAAATTCACACATGACACCAAAACGGTATTTTCAAGGGCACTGTTTCGGTGGGTAATGGCGGACGAATCCTTAATGTGGTCTTACCCCAAATAGATCTCCTGAATCTTGCAAATCTTCACGAAAGTTAGATTTATATCAAGCTATACATATAACTAGAATAACCACAAAGGGAAATGTACGCTGTTTCAATAACAATTAAAATATGCGTCATCAAACTGTGCACACCTCCAAGCTAAACAGCGCCTTGAGTTGGTTTAAACATGCTTATTCGGTACTTTATACTACATACGACGTTTGCCTGGTATGAATGGTACTGAGCACAGCATACAGGTCAACACAGTATCTTACCGATATGGGAA
Source organism: Escarpia spicata (assembly GCA_963995525.1). Classification (NCBI taxonomy): domain Eukaryota; kingdom Metazoa; phylum Annelida; class Polychaeta; order Sabellida; family Siboglinidae; genus Escarpia; species Escarpia spicata. Next base: position 55,502,175 of record OZ023213.1, on the reverse strand, counting down.
TAAAATATATAGAATATTAACGAAATATCTTTTTTTTGTAATTTTTCATAAAATGTTGTATTCTTTAGCAAAAAATACACAAAATCATTATTTTAAGCAGCATTTTATTGGACATGCACGTTGCAAATCTTCACGAATTTTGATATAACGTAATGCCCACAAACTATGCTAACTAATATGATGCAATCATGAACTATACGTCACTCGTGTACGACACCAGTAGGTGTCAAAAGCACAAGCCAGGCATTTCACTTTATACTACATACGACGTTTGCCTGGTATGAATGGTACTGAGCACAGCATACAGATCAACACAGTATCTTACCGATATGGGAATAAAATATATAGAATATTAACGAAATATATTTTTTGGTAATTAACAAAAAATGGCGGTCGAATCCTTAATGTGGTCTTACCCCTGCAGCACGGTGACGCCGGAGACGAGATGAGCGAGGCGAACAAGCAGTGGGGTCACGTTCTTGGAAATGACCACATTTCACGGGCTGCGGAATGGGTCCGTGTACATACCGTCTTTTCTTTTTCGTTTTGAAATTTGGGAACGAAAAAGGAACAAGCAAACAATGTTCGTTTTTCGTTTTAATATTTGTAGTAAATTTTTTCAAAAAGAATTGTTTTTCGAAACATAATTTAAAAAGTACCTCCTTGTTTACTGGCATGAGGAGGTTGTTGGTAATGATGCTTGTAGTCAAGTATATATTCGTCTGGAGATTCCTCCTCGTCGACTGCTGCAGTGTCAAGATTCTCTTGTACTGCAATCAGGTCACTTAACATTATTTGTGATGCGGTGGTACGTACATCAACAAAGCTTTGATTTCCTGCACCTTCTCGGCTGATAACTGCACTGTTTTTCATACTTCTGATGCGGAACCAGGCGAGCTACAGGTCGAAGGTTACCTGGTTGTACGACTGCGGCCTGCCAATTTGTAGCTTTATTTTAACAGTAGCCGAGAGGTGCTAGTGGGCTTAATTATCAAAACCTTCCTTGTAGGTCTTAGAAATCAAACACTTTGCCGTCCTTGAAAATATTACATCACGTGTTGTTCTCTTGGTAGTAGAATCTTGAAGCACACCAAAGTCTAAAAACTTGGTTTTGCCTGTTGTGACTAGTGTGAAATGTTTTATTGGCCTAGAGCTGCGAATGACGGTGGCATAGTGACCCTCTGAATACACTTCAACGTCACTCAGTTTTTTTATGTTGCCAAAATCACTGTCGCATGGTAAGTAGGAATGGCCAGGAACCATGCAATAATGTTCACTTGTATCAAATCTGCCGTTGTGAATTTTCTGGAGACAGGCAAGAACCACGGTCAAGTTATTATTTTGTCTCCCTCATTTGTCACTGAAGATTACTAATGTATTTAAGTTAGGTATAGTATTCGCCAACATAGCGATGACATATTTTTAACTGTGACACTGTTCCATAAAAATAACGCTAACTGAAAACGCAACGCTCATTGGCTCACGATTTCCCGATAAATAAAATTATATTCTCCGAGATGCTGATTGGTTCCGCGTCTAAATGCGTCTTGGGCGCTTCGCCTATGTCGTCCTAACTCTGCATTCCGTGTCGCAAGGTAGCTTGCCGCTTCGCCGTAGTCGTTCTAACTAACGATGCCGTATTAAAAAAGATTCAAGGGGCATAGGCACCACTTACAAGGAAATGGCTTTTGCAAGTCAACAAAGGCGAGCTCGATATATCGCGAGTTGTCCTAATAATAGAGCAAAGATCATATTACCCGATACATCGAAAACTGTTTTTGGGCCATTGGCGGGCTCGCTCTTTTCGTTCTCAACGCTTCGAATGAAACAAATACAAGTTTGTCTGTGTAGTTTGAAGTTTTTCTTTAAACCAAAACGTATTTCTTACAACATTTTAAATTTAAGTTGGTGTATTTCCCTTACCTTCATCGTTTTGGAACACTAATATAGCATTCGTTCCACGCATAACAGTCATGGGGTCGTTATATTTCATGTCTCGTGAATTCCTATCTATGAGGAGAAAACGTCAGGTTTTATTACCATAAAGCAAGCAATTATGTTGTGTTGTTTCCAGTCGCTAAGTGGTTGATACACACAGCAGACACTTCACTGGAAAGGTAGATGTCCCACAAGAGGTAGGAACTGGTGGAGTCCAAAGGTTGCTTTATTACATCGGCCAGTCGAAATGCCCTGAGGCAAGGCTGTTTCAGTACAGCGCCGCGCCCGGTTGCCCGGTGGCTTGGGATTACACATAATTTGAGACTTTTGTCAGTGTAGCGATACGCCCACTTCTACTGCGTAGGGTATATGCGTAATGGCGAAGCACTTCAGTTTTTCGTTTTTGTGGTGAGCAAAACAGAAATGGGAAAACAGTTGATTTACCGTTTTATCGTTTACCTATTTTCATTTTCCAAAAGTAGAAATGGGAAAAGGGTTTGACTCCTTTTTTACCGTTTAGAAATTTGAACATTACTAAACAAAATTAGGAAAATGGCTCTTTTTATCTATTTCCATTTTGTACTTCAAAACGGTTGAGTAAATAACGGTAGGTACCGTAATGGCTGCTGTCGTATTTCGTGTTCCGTTCTGATGCAGTAAAAACGAAAAATTGTTTGTTTTATCTGTATTTTATTTTTTCTAACATGTATTATAAATACCGCGAATAGTATGTATGTATGTATGTATGTATGTATGTATGTATGTATGTATGTATACATGTATATATATATATATATATGTATATATACATATATAAATGCGTATATATACATATATACATACAAACATACACATGTTCACATACATATATTCACATACATACATACATATATACATACATACATACATACAAACATATATTCATAAACATACATATATGTATACATATATATGTATATATATATATATAAGTGTGTGTGTGTATGTATGTGTGTGTGTGTGTGTGTGTATAGCGAAATAACTGGAATGTTTTTTTTTTATGCATATGTATGCATATTTGTATGTATGTGAATATATATATATGTATGTATGTATGTATATATATATATATATATATATATATATATATATATATATATATACATACAGGTATATATATAGCTATTGATTTTAGTTTGTTATATTATCATATATTTCATATATTACAGTCATAACTACAACTAACTATAACGACAAAATTAACAAGTAGTCTACACAACACAACAAACGCCGGCTTAGCTCGTCTGTTTGTTTACGTCTTTCTGCCGTACGTAAACACGCGCACGCGCGACCTTCTTCTCTTTGTTGCTAAACACAGCAACCCCGAATTCCTTTACTATCGAGCGATGAGGCTTTTCGAATTTCACATTCCAGTTATTTCGCTCTTTTTCACAATTAATTGGTATTGGTATACAATCTGACTGTACACCCTTTTGATAAAAGATTTGTATATACAACAGCACGACACAAAACAAAAACCCGAATGTTCCGTGTTGAGTCCCTGCAGCGAGAGCGTTCTGCCCGACAAACAAACCGCCACGTGCTTTTAATTTATTCATGACGTCAAAACACAACTATTAAGATAACTGTAACAAATATCGTCATTTTTTAATGCAGTTATTGACACACTTCGATAATTCCGTTCGTACAATGAATGTTTCGCCATATTCATGTTTATCTTTTCTCAGCTTTTCTAAATTTGGTGGCTTTTGTCTATGTCCATCTTGTTTTTTGACAAATCCATTTATGTCCCATTTATATTGGGACATTTCAAATGTTTGTTTCTTCAATTTTCCGTAACGTATAGCATTTGTACATTCTAAAATCCTGTGGTAGTGTTATAATTCGTCATGTTCAATTCCTTCTTCTTGTCTCCCGAATTTGACAGTCCACTTGTTTCCGGGACATGTACACTGGGGAGTATGGTTAATTACAAGTATGAAAACAACATTAAACATTAATGTCACCGGCATTTCGACAAAATGATTACATTAACAACACTCTCGTTTATTAGATAATTCTTCATGTAAACAACAGGTAGGCTACGTGACATTTATTATCAATTTATGTGTGACGATTATCACACGAATCACTCTTTCGGCTCAGACGAGGTGTACAAGAGAGCCTTGGTCTTGTAATTACAAACGCCAATGCAAAAAGCAACACTCCGAACGTTATCACTTTCATCAAATCACCCAGACACATCACGGTGCAACCGTTTTAATTTTCGAAGGGAGAATACAATGCTTTTTCTGAATGTTGTGTTACAAAAGCAAGCATGTCATTGCAAGTGACATACCAACATTTTATGAAATTAGGGAATTACTTTATTTAATGAAAGCATCCGGTATGAATGCGTGAAGTACTGCAATATACGTGCCGTATGAAAGCAATACAGTTACGTTGGAGAGTACCTGTCACATTGTGAAAACGTCTAGTGTTGTGTGATACTCCACTGCGAAATGAATTTAATTACACGAACGCTCATTGTTAGATTCAGGCGGAATATGTATTCGACAGCTTGCCAGGTTGATTGCCGGAGGTTAACTGCTGCTAAATAATTAAAATTATGTTATTTATTTTGTTGAGAACTGTTTACAAATACTCACCATATGACTTTGAAGTGGAGTCATGCAATCGATTTTAATGTTGATTAGTTTGGAAGGGGACCAAAACACGTGTTTTTTTTCATATTGTTATATTATTTACATAATGAGATATGTACAGGTAACCTTCTATGTACGTGTGCATGACAACAGGCGCAATGTCAAACATATACATATACTTGTGATGACTAAAATGACTGAGATTATTAGTTAACCGACACCGACCGATGCCGGCCCGGCCTCGCACTTACGCGGCCAGTCGCGTCAACCGTCACATATAATCCATCAAAACAAACAAAACAAAGGAGTACAACCGAACTAAATAGTTATTTACCAAAAGCGAATTAGTCGTTATGTGAAAGAATGCCTGTACAGCCCTTCATCATATAGTGTTGACGCTATGTTTTAGGATATCATTTTTGGTGTTTCGCATACATCATTGACCATATGCCAAGGCACAAGAAGCAATCACATCTCTTAAACAAACTTTCGAATAGGGTGCATTGGTGGCAAATCGAACATCCGTAGCAAACTAATGTTACTATTCAAACAATTTTGAACAGTTCAACCAGCGTATTATTCTGATGAACTGTGGCGAATAGTTGAACGTTTCAAAATATACAGTGACATTTTGCTTGCAAACAAAATGTAACTTTTAAATTTGGAGATAAATCGTCAGATAATGTTGACGTCGAGTGATGTGGAACAAATATAGAATGTGGAGAAGTTTCAACTGCACTTGAACTTCGAGGATACATTGTTTTAAACCCAAACCGACATGTCCGCTTCTTGTATGATTCTCTGGATCACAACCAAGCTGAGCAGCGCCGCGTTATTCGGCTATCAATGCCAGCATTTGATGCGACACGACTTGCATCGGCCTGTCACATTCAAAACATCGATGTCAAGACAAGAACCTGTCGTCTTTCACACCGTCACCATTTACAGCAAAAACACCTTCAGGTATCACATATCCAGGATGACGTTAAATCATCTTTGAAATTGTTGCCTACTGGAAATGTCATCGCTCTAAAAATGTCAGTTTCAATGTTTCAAAAATATACCCGCTTGTTATATTGAAGATGAAAAGGCGTCTTAGTGTGTTTTGCCAAGAGCCTTCAAGCGAGGTGTTTTTTTTTTAATGAACAGAACAGCGACTTTGAAAAATAAAGGTGACCGCCTTCGACCACCTTTCTTCTCGACCTATATTACTCAGTTGAATGTATCAATGGTGTTTAGATAGGCGTGATGTGATCGTCTAATCTTGTATTGCCCACAGGATTTCCCAGCCTCCGACTACAGTTCGAGTTATGTGTTGTGTCACTGCTGATGTATTATATATTGAAGAATCGCACAGATATTTGAAACATTTTGGTTTCAGTGTATTTGTACTGGTCTAAATGCTGCAATACTTAATTGGTGACGACATTCGTCACGTTGCACATTTGCGGCTGCTGCAGAAAACGGGTCGTATTTTTGGTTGTGCGAAATATACAATTACGCAAACAACACCACGTTCGATTACACGAAGTTCGGTGTCGGCAAAGTATTTATGCTTGATGCCTATCTTGAACATCGACATCTCAAGGAAGACATGATTGCGTCATGCGTTTCTTAAAAACCTGGCGACTCTTGGCGATAATTGTCACAGTTCGTAGTGTCAACAATGGTTATGCCAATATTGATAATGTTGTCGCAGGACTAATACACGGTAAGAATGTAACTTGCGTTGATTTCATCCTGCGGGCGTCAGTGTAGTCGCGAATTATAAGAGTGGCTGCTCCACACGGAATACTCTGAATCAGGTGTGTTGTTTCATCGAAGTCTCAGGTGCGCATCGACGCTATACGCTCGTGCAGGGGCTTATATAAGGGTGCAATTGCGAACCCCTACACGGACTACAGCGTCGCGCAACAGATAGCACATATCAGGACCTGGGCACTATTCCCCCCTATGTCTTTTGGAGAGGGCTAACGTAACTAATAGGACCGGGTCCCGCCAAATTCTTTCCTCCTGATCTCTTTTGGAGAGGACTAACGTAGCCAATAGGACCGCGCCCCGCCACATTCTTCCCTCCTTACCTCTTCTTGGAGGGGAATAACATAAAAACTATTTCTAAAATAATGTGCCAGTTGACTGCATGTACTACATAAAACAGTTCGGGCAATGGTTAAAGTTCATACACACACACATGCGCTAAGTCGCATATTGCATTGTGTCCATTAACAGTCAATTTCACTAAATGTAGTGTTCGGCTCTTCTCCTTTTGTTGTCCGAGTCCGCTTGTACGGGCACACAAACAAGTGGAGTTGCCGACAACAGACGTATTGGGACCAACGACGCTGTTTGTGATTGAGTATATTGTCACGGATTAGCGAGGTCTCCGTACACTAGATGGCTCAGTCTAGTAGGGTTCTTATATATCAAGGTCAACGCATATGAGAAAGAACGGTTTTCGTGAACAAGCAAAAAAGAACGAGGAAAATTTAATAAACTTTATTACAAGATATCTTTCTTTTGGTAAATATCTCGATTAACAAAATAAACAGAATAAAGAAATCCCGTAACCAAATCTTAATATAACATAATAAACAATAACACTGAATCTTTCGATTATCAAATTCCACTTCCTTTCTAAGGTGGATTATACCGCTACACGACCATACACTAGGCGCCAAGTGTTATCTAAGAATAACTTCCATAATATAAATACACAGTATAAGCTAGTCATCGCGGACTCTCATTACAGTAATCTGTTACAACACACACACATATATACACATATATGTGAATACTTCAAGGGTAAAAATACCTCTCTTCAAAACACAGATAACTACCAATCATAATACAGCAAATAATATATACATTCAATCAGAAAATAGACATTTATACTGGGCTAATCCCATCTCGAATATATACGAACGTTCGTTGAAGTCAACTCGCCGAGCTCAGAACACAATTAGAACGGTGTATCTCGGCCGCACGAGTGATGAAGCCGGGCACTTGACGATTGCCGTCGTACGCCGCGAATTCTCGAGTCGCGTCCGTTCAATGATCGAACGGTCGCAAACGATTGCGGAATCAGTTGAATACGTTCAACGGAAAGGCGAAGCCGGGCAGTAGACGCTTACCGCCGGCCTCTACGAATTCGATCGAGATGTCTTGCCCTGTCGCAAACGATCGAGAAGTCGAATGAACGGGTTCGCGAAAATGACGACGCCTGGCAGTATACGTTTACCGCCGGCCGTTGCGAGTCGCATTCGGTCAAGCTTTCTGACGATGTCGCTGTGAGACCGCTGTTCGAGTACGGCCCGAGCTGGGTGAGTGCGTCGCGATTATCGCTCATCGACGCAAATACGTTGGGGCCGACCGGAACGTTGTCTCAATATACTGCTGACGTGGCAGCATGGCTTCTTCGAAGCTCGATCGAACAGTCACTCTGGACACTGAATATTACACACACAAAAGCTTGGGAACGTAACCCACATTAACGATTCCCACAACGCTTTACGACTTGACTTGCCATTCTCTTGGCAGCAGGGCAACCTGTCTCGTTCAACCCTGGATCTGTCCCAGTCCTTCGCCAGCGCCCATATGGCGAAATGCGTACAATAAACGTTTATATAAGCGGACCTAATTACACATCATATGACAGGTTTCCATCATTTCTATTGGCTAAAGCAATATACAATTCAAACTAAACATTGTGGAACACCCTCTAAGATTACAGTGAAACCACCTGCTGGCAATGCTAGCAACAGAATACCACGCCCCACTGAGCGCATCTGCAACCGAGTTGCCGTAATTACGTAACCAAGGCGGTTGGTCAACAATATGTCTATCTACTGGCTTGACCTTCCTCATTTCCCAAATTAAACCTCAGGCAAGTAGATTTAACCATCTTGAAATAGCAGAAATGCTACATATATACAAGTGGAGCTGCCGACAACAGACGTACTGGGACCAACGATGCTGTTTGTGACTGAGTATATGTGAGCCCGAGTACCGGCGTTCGTCGACGGGATATGTTGTTGCAGTTGGTTCGGGTGTGAGAGGACGTCCTCGCAGTGGTCGCACGACAGATGTCTGTTCTCATTATTGGCCCCACTCGATAGCTCACCGGGACTCACGAACGAAGCGTCGTCGACTACAGTCGGATGGTGACCGTTTCCTGTCAAGGGCAATGCAAAGTCGACATTGGACGAACCGCGGTCAGCGAGGTGGAATAGGGCCATCATGTCAACGACATCGAGAGCACCAACATCACATCCTGCGTCGAGCATCTGTATCACAACCGATCATCGCTGTCAGCGGCTGCTGAGACGAAGGCTTTGTCTGATGCTGTTGTTTCTCGTTCTGTGGCTGACCTACAAACAGAGACTCAACAATCGTTAGAAGATCCCACATTTGTCATGTCTAGATCGGAATCACTGGAGGTGGAAGCCGACGATGTAATGGCACTGTGTTCTTGCAGTAGCTGGACGGTGTAGTCCGACTTACCACCGCAATCACATCCATCCTGTCCCTGCGCTTGTACGACGAACGAAGTGGTGACGCCGACCACAGCCGAGTGGTGACCTGTCAAGGCGAATGCAGTGTCGACACTGGACGAACCGCGGTCAGAAACGTGGTTTAGGGCAGGCAAGCCATCGGAGTCGAGAGCACTAACATCACCTCCGGCGTTGAGCATCTGTCTCACAGCGCGCTCACTGTGGTCAGCGGCTGCCGAGACGAAGACTTTGTTCGATGCTGTTGTTTCTCGTGCAGTGGCTGGCCTACAAACAGAGACTCGACAATTGTTAGACGACACAACATTTATCATGTTTAGGAATCACTGGAGGTGGAAGCCGACGATGTAACTGCACAACAACAACTTTTGCTGTCATGTTTTATATCACATGCTAATTTTTTGTCATAGCTTCTCTTTAAATTTATAATTTCAGCTGTAGCTTGGATAAGTGCTTCTTTATAAATATTTCATTCTTCATTACTTCCAGTACATCTAGATGACTTCCACATCATTTGTTTGTACTTAATTTTTCTAATGGCTTCTTTCGATAAGTTTTTCTTTTTGGACCGTTTCAATTGTTTGTTTAAGGGAACACATTTATTGACGATGCAATCAATTTCAATCTTTAGCATATCCCAGCATTCTGTTGCTGTCTTGTTCTTCAGTGTGTTATTCCAGTCTACCTTTGCTATATATTTCCTCATGTCCTTATATCTTCCATCTGCTCAACTAGTGCGTTGATCGCAATCCTCTTGCAGTTTCTATATGTTGGGGTTAGGGTTTGGGTTTGGGTTTGGGATATGGTTAGGGTTAGGGTTAGTTTACTGGCAAACTTTCTGAGAGAATAATCTGTTCAACTCTTGTCTTAATTAGCTTCCTCACTAACTGGACATATTCGATTGATGCTCGGTAGAAAAAGGCTAGACCAGTATATTTACTGGTGCTTCTCAGTATTGCCACATGCTAGAGGAAAATCGTTTCTACAGAAACCAGAACAAGCCAAAAAAATTAAAAATACGCACAAAATAAATAAATTAAATGTGTGGTCATTGTGAATTTTGCACGCTGAACACGGATGAATCATAATGTCAGCTGCTTTCATTCATATTGAGTTATCTACGTAGAAAGAGGACCCTCATTGCAAATCGAAAGATCGAACGATTTCGACAACGCTTGAAGTGTCTAAGTAATTCCTAAACGTTATGCCATACTAAGAAAGAGCTAATTTACTTCTTGCTGATGATAAGAGACAAATCACCCCTTAGGCAATAGTTATAATGTGCCAGAACTTGTTGATTAAAGCAAAAGTTGTGTCTGAAGGTGTACGCTTCGAGATAAAATTAATCGTCAATGCTAAAATCAAGCCGTGTGATAGTATATGACGCAGCATGTCCAGGTGATGCAACATTTGTTATAATCATACCTCATTCACGCATACACAAAACAAAGGGCAAGCAGTACAAGTCCGGGAACACTCAGCTAATGGTGAACTACTCGTCATGGCTTGGCGACCTAAATTTGGTCGCGACCCAGGGGATAAGAACCGCTGGATTTAACCAAGTATAATTGAAATTGCATTTTCGTATTCCACCAAAAACTGGTGTTGATCAGTACGAGTACTTGAAGGTTCCACACAATGCAGAGGGAATGAAGCTTCTTCTGCATCATCAAGATGACGTACCGCAAGTACAGGACTACGGCGATAACATCCCAGTAGGAATGGAAACATGTGTTGCAGTAAGCCTCTCGAACGTAAGTAACGCCTTGTTAACAAAATAGCCCAACATTTATTCTGTAAACCACCGTATGTATGCATGAATACATATACATACGTACATATATGTAAATGTTTGTATGTATGTATGTATGTATGTATGTATGTACGTATGTATGTATTTGAGAAAAATGAGTGTACTGGGCTCAAATATCCTCTGTTAAGGATTTGGAACTTGAACGAAGACCCTAATGCACTGGCAACGGAGTATAGATGGCGAATATGAACCCTAAACCCAGACATCTGATAAAATCAGATTAGTCCTTTCGTGTAGATGGTCTTCTTTGCAAAACAATTTTTGTAAATTAAACCTAAAAATAAAAACATTTATGATTAATGGTACATCTAAATAACGACTATCGGTCTACAACGGAGACGAGAATGCGTGATTATCCAGTCATGACACAGGGATGCATTCAGCCGTTACAATCCCATGCCACTGAACATTAAACAATGACCAATTGGACAAGGCTGAGGATAATAACCAGGGGTTACCCTCATCTGTCCTGTTAAATAACATAGATGAATACATATTTTTGTTTTGTTTTTTGTTTTTAAAAACATACGTATACATATACATAAACATATACAATCACAGAGGGTTCGCTACAAGATGGAAAGAATATTTGCGACCCGATGGTGTTCTTCTGAATCAGAGGGGGACAATGCTCTATTTAAAACATATACGGTGTGCCGTACGAAGGTATGCGTTGAAATTAAAGTAAACACGGGAATGCAAAGTTGTGGTGCTGCCCATAGTGCCGCTACTGCTGACCACCTCACACATCCACAAATCCACAAATACGTGTCGTTTTTATTAATAATTAATACATGGGCATTCAGTAATTATTTCGGACTGTAAACCTGTAAAAACAAAATAAGCCATTAAAATGTGCATGAAATATATCTATCCTATCATAGTTGTACAGCAGACGGAAACATGTAAAGTCGTACGAGCCAGCACTGCTGCAACCCGACAACCCCACATGCAGCATAATCCCCGCAACAACTACACAATTGCACTAACACTACGACGTTTCACAGTGTCCTAAGCGCTAGGGTCATTGTTCTGTAGAAGTCCATTGTTCATTGTAATTTGGTGGCCACCATAGGCCATGGGCCATGGGCCAGATATGCCCCTCGTGCACCCCCCTACAACTCTACCAACCCATGTTTTTTTGAAGCTTTGGGGTCTCTTGAAGATGATTTCAAGTGGTAACAGTGAAAAAGTTGGGTCTCACTACCCATTTCCAGCCTATATTGGATGGTACCCTGAAATACCGTATTTCTCATCAACGTCGCATGGTATTTAATCACCCACACCACAATCGTCATTGTATAGTCATATATGTCTCTATATGTACTTGTAATATGTCAAATTGAAGGTTTTCATCTGCTGATCATTATGATAGCATTCATTGGATATATACTATTATGGCATGTGCCCTAATTAGCATAGAATAACTGTACCCCAATCTCACTCGTGACAGCATAGATGACATCACTATTTTTGTCAAACATATAAATTGCTCTTGATCCCATTGCTTCTTTGAAATCAAAATGATAACGGATAACACTCTGCAGCATCATATCTTTCATTTGATACCAGAATTGTCTTTCATTGTTGATGAAATGTAGTTTTTTTTTGGTTTTTCTCATAAAAAAATTATCAACTACTTTAATAATTAAAAAATACATTATTATTTTATATTTATATTTAAAAAAATGTACTCGTACTTGTACTCGTACTCAGCTTTTAGCAATGTACTCGTACTTATCCATCGTCAAAGTACTCGTACTTGTACTCATGAAAATGTACTCGGCCCCAATTCTGATATATATATATATATAATTATATATATATTAGGCCATGGGAAAGATATGCCCCTCGTGCACCCCCCCCCACAACTCTACCAACCCATGTTTTTTTTAAGCTTTGGGGTCTCTTGAAGATGATTTCAAGTGGTAACAGTGAAAAAGTTGGGTCTCACTACCCATTTCCAACATATCTTGGATGGTACCCTGAAATATCGTATTTCTCATCAACGTCGCAGGGTATTTAATCACCCGTAGCACAATCATTGTATAGTCATATAAGTCTCAATATCTACTTGTAATATGTCAAATTGAAGGTTTTCATCTGCTGATCATTATAATAACATTCAATAGATATATATGTGCCCTAATTAGCATAAAATAACTATACCCCATTCTCACTCGTGACCGCATAGATGACATCATTATTGTTGACTGTCTTTCAATTTCCTTGCATCCTATGGCCTCTTTAAGATCAAAATAATAATGTGAATGAATGAATGAATGAATGAATGAACGTTTATTCAACAACAACAACAACATAATACATGCACAGTATGGTTTGCTGCTGCTGCTGCTGAAAGGACATAGCTGAAGTCATAGACTTATGTGTTTACTCCGCAGCATCATATCTTTCCTTCGATACCAGAATTGTGTTTCTGTCATTACAAATGGATTAGATATGATGCTTCAAAGATAACCGTGGTGTCGCGGATCAAGTGGCGAATTTAACCATGGATATGGATGGCATACATGTTAAAACTGTCAAGATTATGTGTGTGTTTTCAGGTATACATTTACGCCATATTAATTTCAGATGCATAAAACAAAGCACTACATATTTCATATAATGTACATGTATATTAGCTTAATGTGGTATCCAAAACTTGTGAATAATTAAGATGTGACATATGTCAACAGCACAGACAAATCGAAAGCCAGTATCTCAAAATATGATAATTCAGTTTAAAGTGAATTACGTATGTATGACATTCATTTAGATGCTAGACATTGATAAAACAAAATGTAGTTAGATGCCAAAAAGTTATTCACATCTTAATTGTATGCAAATACATACAGTATTTAGGTAGATGTACGGACACTTGCCAAACATTGATAACTACTTAACCAATTACATTAGTCACATTTTGATGCTCAGTCATAATCATTGTCACTGTCAGCATATATTCCATCCCATCAGACATGTCCATGTCAGACTCGTCATCACTATCAGTGTGGTCGGGGTCTACCTGAGCTATATCAGCCAGTTCACGTGGCAGCACATCTTCATCACACCAGAGTGGCCCAATGCTTCCATTACAGATGTTCCAGCCATGGTTTCTGCTCACCCTGGGGACGTCAGGCTCAGGAATATGTGCTCTCTTCCATATGCCAACTTGATAGTTGACTCTTCTAACATGCTGGGTGAGACTGCGATTGCATGATGGTAGATTGGCCATGTCAATATAAACTGAAGGAATAACACGGTTATCCTTGGCACACAGCTCATTGATACGAATTAGCCTGAAGTTATCAACTTTTGACACCTTTGATGCTATACCATTCACAGCATAAGTGAAGCTGTCCAGCTCATCAATCCTTTCTTCGGGTAGGTCCCATGTATCTCCCAGCTTCTTGAGTACATGAATGTATTTAGGAATATTCAGTAGAGGTTTCACTGGTTTGAGTTTGCCAATCCCTCGGAAAGCACCAGTGCTGTCACATCCACTGAAAGCATACAGAACCATCAGAGCTGTACATTTGTCTTGGCCGAGATCAACTCCTAGTTTGCTGACATCAATCAATATTTGCTTATTTCCTACACTAGTGTCAAACAAGATGGTGATGTCTCCAATTGATGCAGCATAGTGCAGAAGAACGAAGAAGATGTCTGAATCAGGGCTCTTCACACGAACGAATCGGTAATTCCTATTCCTCGCGTAATTAACATAGAGAATAACTCTTGAGTCAGTTTCCTGTGATGACTTCAGAAGGGGCAGTTCATGGGTTACTGTCGTCCGGCCATCATTGGAAGTCAGCAGAGTGGCATTCTCCTCATATATGAAGGTCACTTGTCTTCCATGCAGTTTTGATGCGTATCCATCGCTCTGTCACAGCTTCAGAAGCAGTTTGTTGAACTGACACTTGTTTTTACCATTGGACAAGAATGATTTCAAAAAAGATGGCCTCTTGGTTGCCTCTCCTTTCAGAATCAGCTTCTCTCTAGTGTGGCTGACTCATTCAGGTTCAGCGACCTCTCCTTTTTCCTTGTTTGAGATGGTATCTCAGGACAGTCACCATATTCCGCAGAATGATCATCACTGCCAACTTCCTGTAACATGATGCCATGAGCTGTTTGAACTGATCCTATATCCTTTTCCTGTGCGATCATTCAGAAGCTGTTCGAAATTATAAAATTCTGAATGGAATACCGTTGGTCCTGGTGGTGACCTGACAATCTGGTTGGAGAGAAGAGTGGACGACTGCATCACAGGTTCAGCTAGCGCTGTCTCCAGCTCCAATGAAAAGGGGTAGCTTTCACAGTGTCCCATTCTATTCAGGAGAATTACGAGTTTTTCACATTTGAACATATGACGCATGGACATGCTCATGAATATGTATTTTGGCAGCTTCCACGATCTATTGGTTGTTGCCCGGCAGATGTCCTAACCAATTGACAGAACAAGTCTCTCTGTGCGGGATGATGTGGGAGCTGCCATCCCAATTACGACATAACATAACAATTTTTGGAGTGTGTCTGGTACGATAGTGTCAATTCTGTCACAATCACGGGGAGTTGGTGGCCATTTAAGTAAGATCAGGTGCTTCAGCAAACCCATCCTTGATAATCTGTCAAAGATATGTACCAGTGATCTTGATAGCATCAGTTGATTCCAAATGGAAGACGTGTTTCACGGCTGTGTTGATGTCAGTCTGTGAAACATAGACTACGCTTGAATGGAACTTCCCCATATCGCAGAAGGACAGTCTGCCTTTGAAGGGTTCATGGGTTTCAAGTTTGAGTTTTAATTTCTCACTCCGGAAGTCAGGATTACTATGCTCTGTATTATCTAGGCTGGATATGTACACTTGTTGCAGGTCAGCTAATTTCACCATCTTCCGAACATGCAGGACATCCTTCTCCACCATGCAACAGACTATGTCAAATGCCTTTTCATGGGCTTCCATCAAGTTGAACAGGTTAACACGTGCCTCGATCTCCATCTGTACTTCGCCATTTCTCTGGTTTTTGCCTATAGTTCATGCGGCAATTCTTGTGGAACTTGGCTTCACAAGCAAACAGATCGTATTACTGTGAGGACGTCTCATCCTGTTTTATTTCCGCCATCGTCGCCACAATCTTACATTCATCAAATTCAAACTGACTCATGCCTTGACTGGTCCATGTGCTTTTCACTTTTACTGTCTTACGACCCTCTGATCCACAGAAAATACAGTCCGACTTTATGATTTTATCACCTTCTGTGGAAGTTATGCGGCTCGTACGTTGGAGTGTTGAGACATCAGGTGGTGGTGATGAGGTGGACGTCAGCCTGTCCATTCTCATGATGAAACGTTTGTAGCATTCCCAATGGAAGCCATGATATTCCATCACTGTGATGGGGATGAGCTTGCACGTGCCCTCCATCCTGTGGGTTGAAGTTGGATGTTCTGAAAGTCTCTTCTCTTTGATCTCCTGCAATTTTACAAACTTCTTCTCTGCATCCCGCATACCAGACATGAGTTTAAGTTCTCTATATTTTAAGCCCTTTACATGAACTATACAAGTAGGTTCGACAGTTTGATCACTTGTTCGTTTTCGTTTTAATAGTAAATACATACAAAGGTAGGTACGCAATATCAGCAGGTCAACGCAGGTAAAGCTTATAATTTATCATTATCCAACTTAAATAACATTTTAACTTATCGATATATGTGAAGTTGACCTTAGGTATTCATATAAGCTGTAATTGAAACTTAAAAAATATAATATGAGACTTAAATAATATAATATGAAACTTAAATAATATAATATGGGATATAACCTTGTGATCTCCGCATACCATGATGAAACACGTAAGAAAACTAGTATTCCAGCTTCAAACATGTACCAAGATACTGCAGAAAGAACGTAAATTACTTACAAAACAACAATATTGTAGTCACGTCTTTATTACATTTTAAATAATCCATTGCTGATGGAGTACAGTGTGTAATAATTTAAAATGCCCTGGGTTACACCTCTTGATCCGCGACACTACGGTTATTTTTGAAGCATCATATCTAATCCATTTGTAATGACAGAAAGACAATTCTGGTATCAAATGAAAGATATGATGCTGCAGAGTGTTATCCGTTATCATTTTGATTTCAAAGAAGCCATGGGATCAAGAGCAATTGATATGTTTGACAAAAATAGTGATGTCATCTATGCGGTCACGAGTGAGAATGGGGTATAGTTATTCTATGCTAATTAGGGCACATGCCGTAATAGTATATATCCATTGAATGCTATTTTAATGATTAGCAGATGAAAACCTTCAATTTGACATATTACAAGTACATATTGAGACATATGACTATACAATGACGATTGTGGTGTGGGTGATTAAATACCACGCGACGTTGATGAGAAATACGATATTTCAGGGTACCATCCAATATAGGCTGGAAATGGGTAGTGAGACCCAACTTTTTCACTGTTACCACTTGAAATCATCTTCAAGAGACCCCAAAGCTTCAAAAAAACATGGGTTGGTAGAGTTGTGGGGGGGGGGGGGGGGGGTGCACGAGGGGCATATTTGGCCCATGGCCTACCAGCATATCTTTCAGATTCTTGTTCTTTGAGAATGCTGTTATAAATCTCGGCGTGTATATTTCTGGATACGCGGTTTGAAGTAGTTTATAGGTGGCTTTAGTTAGTTTAGCAATTGTTCGTCCCTGGTGGGAGAAGCGAATCACAAAAGGTATGATATCAAGAGTCCTCTCCAACATTCAGTCCCCCTGACTGCGTAGTTTTATGTCTTGTAATCCATTTTGATTCACAATTCCGTCTGTAAATGGTTTCCAGTGAGGCGACGTCAGAGAAAATGGCCCAAATTCCAAGATTGTAATTCGCAAATCGGATATTGAGTGACCGGCTCCGTTAAAATGCTTGGCCACTTGTGTGTCGTTGTGATGTCGTATGTCCGATCTGTGATTATTTAGACGTGTTCGGAGTTGATTGCCAGTCTCACCCACGTATCTTGCGGGGCAGGCGTTGCAGGTAATTAGGTAAACTACGCTGGATGTGCCGCAATTGCTGATTTTGCCCTGTGATGGTCTCCTTGTGTCGTTAATAGGTGTGACGTCTACAAATACCGTACAGGCTAAACACCTTTTCACCTGACATTTCACCGCTTGTTCTTTCCTGTTCTGATTTTTAATGTCCGCTAGGGTAGTGCTTTTAATGTGCCTTAAAAACGCGATGTATTATACCTTTGCCTTAGGCTATGAACAACTGTTTGTACGGCTTCCTCAAAGTCTGATTTATTGTTGCAAATCCTGTGAAATCGTAATAGTTGCAACTTGAGGATAACAGAGAAGGTATGTTTCGGATGGAACGAGTCTTTGTACAGTAGTTGATGTGTATCTGTTGGTTTAAAGTAAACCTTGCTGTCAAGATGCTCCGTCGAATTAAAGAGTTTGCCTTTAAAGATATTAGTGTCCAATACATCTATTGAGTATTTATTTGTATGAATGGTAACATCATATTGAATGGTCACAGCTCAGACATTTCGAAGGTAATATATATTTGTTGTATAAGACATGTCACAGCCTGACTATTTTTCTGAAGAAATAATATGACATTCTGTATGTTGGAACCATTAAATTAATATAGTTTAATTTGTCACACGTCAGAAGTGTATACTTCAACCACAGCTTCTTAAAAGGCTATATGATGTAGCACCTCCTTAAAACTATAGTGAAGAAATATGGAGCGATTGATGAAAACAAACAGCTGTAACGTTTAGCTATAACGTATTGATTATGGCGCTGATGCTTGTCCAAAAAATTCGACGCTGTTGGTTGCTCGTATTCCATTCAATCGAGATGCGGAGTTTTATTTTATGTTCCAGTGGTGTGCAGGAATAACTGTTCGAAAGCGATGCTGTGTCTTTACGGACGTAATAATTCTACAGCAACGAAGAAGCGGCGATGAATCACGCAGATTTGGCTAATTACGTTAATCTTTAGCTGTGTTAGATCGGTAGTCAATACAACATATAACAGTATGCTTAATCAGCTGAAAAAATAGCATTAGTGACGTTAGCAAATGATGCGCTGAAATGTATGGAGAACTGAGGCAACGCAATCTCGATCGAACAAGCGCCTATTTGATATAGTGACAATTATGTTTTGTTGTAGTACACGAACCACAATATAATAGTTGCTCGTTATAGGTGACATCGGGGTTTCGATGGGGTTGCTCATTGGCGCAAGCGTCAGAACCCTCTTCGAAGCAGTGGAAGCCTTCGCGATTGCATTGGTTAGTCGACGGCGTAAAAAGAAAAGACGATTTCAGCGGTCATCAAAACAAGAGACGGAAACTGAAATCTGGACTATTTCTCAAAGGACCGTTGTAACGAACGCGTAAAATATAGGTTCATGTAGTTGGATGAACGTATGAGTGGGTAGTGAATGCCATATAGCCTCTTTCCATATATCTATTTGGTTACGGAATGTGTTGATGTCTCGTCGCGTATGCCACTGGTCATGGAAACTATAAAACAATGCGAGGTATGCAGGTGCTATGCAGCCCGGAATACAAGTTTCCTGTGCATATTGTGTTTATACATAGTTGACAATTTCTTGTCGCTGCAGTTTCATAGAATCCTTAATGTTTTGTTTGCTTTGTTTTATCAGTGAATCTATACATGTCTAGATGCATATACACTAATTAGAAATATGTTTTGATAAGTTTTCTTGCAGTAGTGCACATGTTGTCCGTAATGATGGATACATCTCGATTTGAAGGCTTTATTAATTCCTGTATTATCACAGACTCGAGTCCATGTGTCCATATCGGTTTAAAAATGTCCTGACAACTTCGCCCGCTGTATTATATTTTCGTGACATAAGAACTGTGAGATATATTTATTTATATATATTATGAAAACTTTTGACAATGTTGATCATCAACTGCTGTGTAAAACTGACACTGTTGATCATCAACTGCTGCGTGAAACTGTTGACACTGTTGATCATCAACTGCTGTGTGAAACTGTTGACACTGTTGATCATCAACTGCTGTGTAAAACTGTTGACACTGTTGATCATCAACTGCTGTGTAAAACTGAGATTAATGGCATTAGGGGAACTATGTATAATTGGATCGGTAATTACTTGGAAAATGTACATTTTCTGGTCGAATATGTCACACATAAATAAAAAAAAATACACTTACAATCGTGGAAAGTGTAAACTCTCAACAAGTGTTAGTATCGTGAAGAAATGAAGCAAAATGTTTGACCGCCACGGTATGTACAATTTATATATTTCATTATGTTTTGCCACATTTATGATATGGTGTGGAAGTATGGTGAAATACGTATTGTACAATTTGTTTTTAAATTTTCAACATTAGCAACGTATATAACAATTTCACGAACTCAACATCATATAAAAAGCTACTAGAAGTTGTCGACATAGTAACAGAGTGACGTTGCATGTTTAGATCAACGTTTCTCTTTTCAAACTGTTTATTTTTATATTTAATGTCGACGTGTTTTTTGTTTCAATAAACGCTTTTGGCTTTGGCTTAGACTTCTGACGACGCTAGAAGCTGTGTACGAGAAGGCAAATTGAAGAGTTGCGATGGAAACGAGATATCGGAAGAGTTTTAACTGTGGTAAGGAAGTGCATTTATTCCATAGCTGTTCTATCTCGGTGATGCGGTTGATCTGCAGGAAGTTCAGCATGACATGTGTTGCTAAGAAAATAATGTAACCAGAACATATGAGAGTAGTAGCGGAAAATACGCATGGATAACAAGAAGCAACAAGAAGCGCTGAAGGACAAGTAATTTATGTGAAGGACCCGTATGGTAAGTAAGATCAAGGAAAAAATAAATTATGAGTGAGTAGACAGGAGTAGAACAAAAGGTTGGTCTAAGGAAATCTAGCAGGGTGCTTTTGCGGATCTTGTTAGAATTGTTATTAGTTATGGGCGAACGGATGTAAAGGGGCATCGCATGTATCAGCTGGCACGAATGCATGGAAGAACGCAGCCACGAGAAACAGGACACAATAAACACATCATAATAGGAAATTACGAAATGCCGGCGTTTGACGTACGTACCTGACCCGAAGAGCAACAATAGCAGGTAGATATTTGGAGTATGTAAGAAGAGATTCGCCAGGGGAATGTTTGGAGTAACTACGGTGAGCGAATTGACGGCCCGACGGAAGCGATATGAAC
>OZ023213.1:55398533-55478533 GCA_963995525.1 Escarpia spicata | reverse complement strand
GAAGAGACCAGTGATTGGTAATTAGCAACACCAATATGAACGTCAAGGATGAAAGGAAGAAGTTGAAAAACAAGAGACAACCAAGAGTTTATGTAGCGTCTATTGTTCTTGCTTATGGACACGGATCCAGAACAGTGTGTAGAACTGTGTTTGCGGTGTTGTGTTTGCGCTACTGCTCGTTGTAAAACGCACCGAGGGCAAGACCTGTGGTGGTATTGCTGGACAAGAGCCGCAGGATTTAAATGAACTGTTTTGTC
Source organism: Escarpia spicata (assembly GCA_963995525.1). Taxonomy (NCBI): domain Eukaryota; kingdom Metazoa; phylum Annelida; class Polychaeta; order Sabellida; family Siboglinidae; genus Escarpia; species Escarpia spicata. Next base: position 55,478,276 of record OZ023213.1, on the reverse strand, counting down.
ACTTCCACGGAAGCAAATTTTCACCAGACTGCATGTCTGGTTTTGGGAAGTTTAGAAGCAAAGTAGGTTCTTTGATGTAACTGTTGGCGTAGCAATACAATCAGATAAAATATGCGCAAATACTCACTTTTTGAGTTACGTGACGGTATATTATCACCGTAGGGTATGCGAAAATTAAAATCTCAGCACTGCTTTCAATAAAAAAAAAACAGGTATGCCACAGAAGAGGTGGAACGAACAATTCAAGCATAACCCTTGATTCCCGCTGTTAACACGCGGTGCGTTCTGGATAAACTTGACTTACTTGACTTAAATGCCTACCCCGATTTGACCTCTCACTTTCCTCCTGGATGTCACACGCCTCCATTTCGTCCTGTCTAGATCACACCGCTCTGCTGTTAAAAGCGGGATTCCAGTGTCTTGCCTAAGACTCCACCTCTTCCGCGGCCTTCCTTGTTTTCTGTGTCCGTTAAAGTCTTCCTTATATGCTATTTTTATGACGTTTTCGTTCGTCATACGACAGACAGATTCAAACCACCGGAGTCTCCTATGTCTGATGACATCTGAAAGGGATTCAAGGCTATTTCATAATCTGTCTGCTCTTGTAACACCTCTGATAGCCCACAGGAAATACATCTCAGAAACGTCAAGAGAGTGCGTCTCTTGCCATCGCAGTGTCCAAGGTTCTGCATCATATATTGCCATAGGCAGTATTAGGGCCCTTGGCTTTCATTCTTATTGAGATGACTCTGTTTGAAAATATGTTGTTTCTGAGTCTACCAAATGTTGTTGATGCTAAGGCTATTCGCTTATCAACTTCCCTCTCTGTAAAAGGTACTATCCTGCCTAGGAAGCAGAACTCTCTCGCAGTCTCCAATTCTTTATTTTGTATGTTGATATGCTTGTGAATGAGTTGATTACAATGCGTTTGAAGAGGTTGATTGTTATAACCCATTTGTTACAGGCTGCTTGTAAATACCCTTAGTAGACATCTACAACTCCTCTCTCCAGCAGTGCAGAGTTCCAGTCTGCTTCAAAACTTCCACTATCATACCCATTCCTAAGAAGTCCACCACCACCGGGCTGAACGACTACCGTCCAGTGGCACTGACCTCAGTGGCCATGAAAGTGTTCGAGCGCATAGTACTCAATAACCTGAAGTCGGCCACCGACGGCCTCCCGGACTCGCACCAGTTTGCATATCAAGCAAACAGTAGACGATGCGGTAGCTTTAGGTCTGCATCACATTCTGAAGCACCTAGAGAGGCATTGAACCTATGCCAGGATCCTGTTCATTGACTTCAGCTCAGCATTTAACAATATCATCCCATTCAAGCTGTTCGATAAACGTTCATTGTTGAATGTACATCCTGCCATGTGTCACCGGATCCTTAACTTTCTTTTTCACATGCCTCAATCTGTCAGAGTCAACAACTCTATCTCCAGACTTCTTATCCTAAATACAGGTGCTCCACAAGGTTGTGTGCTATCCCCCTTCCTGTTTACTATCTTAACAAATGACTGTGTCTCCGTGGATCAATCGATCCTTGTGATCAAATTTTCCGATGACACTACTATGGAGGGCTGCATTGATAATGCGGATGAGACGCCATACAGGGAGGAAGTTCAGAGAATGGTTGGGTGGTGTGCGGATAACAATCTCGAATTGAACGTTTCAAAGACTAAAGAAATGATTGTTGGTTTGCGTAAAAAGAAGACTCCCGTCTACCCTCTTTCGATAAATGGCGTGGAGGTCGAGCAGGTTGAATATTTTGGATTCCTTGGAACAACAATTTCAAACGATCTCAGCTGGTGCACACACACACTGTGCATTACAAAAAGGCACAACAACGCCTGTTCTTCCTGACGCAGCTCAGGAGATTCGGCATTACTCAGGAGATTATGATACGATTCTACCGCGCAATCATTGAAAGTATCCTCACTTTCTCGATTGTAGTGTGGTTTGGCCGCGCCATTCAGGAGGAGAAACAGCGGCTAGAAGTTATCGTGAAGGGCGCATCTAGAATCATTGAGCGCGAGTTGCCATCCATTGAATCTATTTACCATGCTCGCTGTGCGCGAAAATCCAAGAGCATTGTTCTCTTTGAAATTCTTCCCTCTGGCAAGCACTATATACCTTTTAAGACAAAGACCACTAGACTTAAAAATAGTTTTTATCCGCAGGCTGTGAGTCACTTGAACTGCGAGATGCCATGATACTGTTTTCAATCGGTTTAGATTTTATGTCGCCATGCTAAATTATTTATTAATTATTTTTTTAGTTATTTATTTATTTTTATAATTTATTTATTATTTATTAACTTGACTACATGTTTTACATACTTTTTTTTAATGTCAGCTTAGTTTTTATATCGTCAGCTAATTTATTTAAACATTTATTTATTATTTATTTAACTATATGTATCCTTTTTAGGAATGTTCAGACGGTATTAATATTACGTTATCAAGTTCACCTTTTGTCAATAGATGTACGACTGTCTTAAAATATGTTGGCATTTGGCCTTGGTTTAAATTTATACTAGTTTTAGCATAGTTTCATAATGTTTTTGATTGTATATTTGGTGTGTGCATGATGGGGGGCAGGGGAGACAAGCGTGCATGTATGTTGACGCCACAACGCCAAGAATTCCTCGTACATTTCAACTGCTACTTGGTAATAAACAGTCTGAATTACAGGCTGCTTGTAAATAACCTTGGTAGAGTGATATATAGCAGGAGAGCAAAGAACCAAGTTGACCTATGTATTTAAGTAAAATAAGTCAAGATAATGTAGCTATTGTACATATTTTAGACATAATCTTCATATGAAGTTTAAGCATCGTTATGACAATCGCAAGCGTAAGTTAAGTAAGGGAACATGATAAAGTTGCAGCTGTAGTAGAGAATGATGCTACTCAGACTTTGTATAATAGTATTCATAAGTGAAGGGCGTGTAACATAGAAAACTGAGTGATGGAGTTGGACGGAGTTCAGAAGGAATATAATGCAATATTAGTGCTAAATATTTAAACAGGGTAACATATTACTAAGATAGTATGGTCACACAACAGTGCTCTTAGTAATGGTCAGACTTGACCTAAAGTGGTCTATATGACGGTCAGGATTGACATAAGGTGGTCCATATGATGGTCGGAGTTGACATAACGGGATCCATGTGATGGTCTAAGTTGACCTAATTGTGGTTAGCAGAATTCTAAAGGTTGTTCAATATTGGTGCTGTCTTACACTGATCATGTGGTGACAGGGGTCAAACAGCGACAGTCCCTATGGTGTGAGGAGACATTTGGTCCTAAGCAGAACAAAATGTGTTCTGTTTGTCTTTGTCAGGATGTACTCGGTGCAACACCCACCTCACCAGATTGCCAATGCTGGGACATCATTGATCTGCCCTCTACAGACAGACGTCGAACAGCTCAAGCGTGATGTCAAGGCGATACGAAATGTACTACTGAAAGACGTTGAGCAGCTTAGACGAGATAATACGGATTCACGGGAGAATTTCTGTACAGATGTCCAGCAGCTCAAGCGTGACGTCACGGCGATACGGAAGAGATTACAGACAGACGCTGAGCAGCTCAGGCAAGAGAATACTGAGGCAAGGGATATATTACAGTTAGATGCCCATCATCTGAAGCGCGATGTCAAGCGTGACGTCATTGAGATACGGGAAATGTCACAGGACAACGTCGCTGCATCGACTCCTGCACACAGTAATCAAGGATTCACCTGTACAGGTATTGTGTCTTTTCATCGATTCTGTACCGTGAGCAACACAGCGCAGGGTATACGTGTGTTCTTCCAACCGTCAAGCCGCAACATGTGTTAAAGACCATAAGTGCAACATACACCAAACCAGCAGGTTCTTTTGATGACTGTTCAGACCGAGTGCAACATTCACCAAACCAGCAGGTTCTTTTGATGACTGTTCAGACCGAGTGCAACATTCACCAAACCAGCAGGTTATTTTTGATGAGTGTTCAGACCGAGTGCAACATACACCAAACCAGCAGGTTCTTTTTGATGAGTGTTCAGACCGAGTGCAACATACACTATTTGCAAAACACTAATCGATCGACTCTTGGCTGCAGTAACTACAACAATCTTCACAGCCACACATTATCCCTGAAAAACACACATTTATGCCACAAATGAAGAACGTCTCATCCACGTTTCTGGAGTAGTAAGGTACTTTGGACTTCCACAACTCGATGGTTAATGACAATATGCTAATATTTTTGTTTCTTCCTTTATACTTCCACTCAGCCTTGAAACTGTAATCATTAATCGAACAAAACATGTAGTCAAAAAATGACTATCAATTTTATAAAAAGGAACTTAAATCCTGCCATAGCTGAATATGAATAACACAAATCACATGTCACTACTTGACGCCGATGTCACCAACACGGACAAATGATTCTAACATGACAATGGACCAACGAATTTATTTGCGCCATCTACACATTGTTGTCTCAAATCAACAAATTATGTGTGTTCTTGTAAAGGTTACTAAATAATTGTAGATACGAAAGGCGCCAGCTTCGCGAGCCTAACACCGGACTCCCAGACGCCTTCCTGTTCGTCGATAGCGACGTCGCTACAACACGGTGACGCAGGAGACCAGAAGAGCGAGCCGAGTAAGCAGTGGGGCCACGCCTTCAGGACGTTCTGTGAAACGACCACATTTCACGGGCTGCGAAATGTCACTGATTCGACAAGCCACGTCGCTCGAAGGTAAATTACTTAGTGCAATCAACCAGGCTAGATTGTGTTCTGGCAGACGTTCAATGATATCCTTTTGTACAATCAATTATTAAGATAACTGAACTTTAACAACATTTCGTCATGTTGTTTCAATGCAGTTATCGGTTATTAAATAATCCTTTATGTGAAAAACAGGTAGGCTACGTGACATTTAGTGTCAATTCATGTGTGACGATTATCATACGAATTCCTCTTTTGGCTCAGACGAGGTGTACAAGAGAGCCTTGGTCCTGTAATTGCATACGCCAATGCAAAAAGAAACACACCGAACGTTAGCACTTTCAACAAATTAAACTGACACATCACGGTGCAATCGTTTTAATATTCGGAGAGAGAAAACGATGATTTTTCTGAATGGTTTGTTACAAAACTCAAGCATATCATTGCAAGTGACATACCATAAATTTTGGTAATTAAGGAATTACTTTACTTAATGAAAACATCGTTAACAAAACCCGCCTCGGAGGAGCTGCCATATGGGTGTCGTATGAAAGCAATATGATTACGTTGGGGAGTACCTGTCACATTGTAAAAACGTCCAGTGTTGCGTGACACTCCACTGCGAAATAAGTTTCATTGACCAACACTCATTGTGAGATACAGGCGGACAATGTAGCCGATTGCTTGCCAGGTTGATGGCCGAAGTTATTTTGCAGCTAAATACATCATTAGCCATACGCCATGGCACAGCAAGCAGTCGAGTCTCTTCAAACATTTCGAATAAGGGCAAAGGTGGCACATCGGACATCCGAAGTAAACTACTGTTACTATTCAAACACTTGATCATAATTACCTTGTACAAGCTTTCGTCTGTTGATCACGCAGACTTCACCAGTGCACGTAACGTCTAATGACGTCTTCATACATTTGAGAGGGTTCGTCTCGCTTGATTGGTGTTTTGGTCTTTTTATTCAGATGGTTTCTTTTCTTGTCATATTCTCAGGTTCGTCTCTCTGTCTGCTAGATTCGCTTCCTCCCAGTCGATGGTGTGGTTTTCTGTTGTCGTCTGAGAGAGCGGATTTGTTGATGATAGACATATGTATGTCTTCGTCGCTCCTCGCGGTGTTCTCTTTGGTGTCATCAACGTCCTTTTTTATTCCTCGAATGGAGTTTTGAACAATCTTCCCGTCTCCCACCACATCCACAAAACAGTATTTGCGAGGTATTTGGTAAAAATATAACTGTTTTAATAAAAATAAGCTGTTCTGACAAATTTTAGGTTAATTATTATTACATTTTCAACGTATTGTCTAAACGATGTAATCATGTTCATATCCGCTAAATGATTCCTCGAGGTCATGCACTATTAAAATAGTACCCACAGGTATGTGTTCTTTTTCCGCTTAACCTGGGTCAAAATTAAAACTTTACTTTTATTCTGATGAATTGTGGTGATTATTTGAACGTTACAAAATATAGCTACCATGACATTAATTTTTGTGCATACAAAATGTAACAATTAGAAGCTAAATTGTCTATAAAACCAATCTGACTGGTCGTTTGCAGGATTCTCTGGATCACAATCGTGCTATGCAGCACCGCGCTATTCGGCTCTCAATGTCAGCACTTGGTGCGACACTACTTGAACCGGCCTGTCACATTAAAAACATCGATGTCAAGACAAGAATCTGTCGTATTTCCAGCCGTCACCATTTGCAACCAAAACACCTTCAGGTATCACGTATCCAGGATGACATCAATTCATCTTTGAAATTTTCGCCTACTGGACATTTCATCCCTCAAACAATTTGTTATATTGAACATGAAGCGGTGTCTTAGTGTGTTTTGTCAAGAGCCTTCAAGCGAGTTGTTTTTCAAAAATGAACAGAACGGAGATTTTGAAATTCAAGATGGCCGCCTTCGAACATATTTCTTACTTATTTGAATGTGTAAAAGGTATTTAGACAGGCGTCGTGTGATCGTCTAATCATGTACTGTCCGCAGGATATCCTAGTCTCCGACAGTTCGAGCTATGTGTTGAGTCACTACTGATATAGTATATATTGAAGAATAGCAAATATGTTGAAAACACTATGTTTTCAGTTTATTTGTAAAATTCCCTGATATTAAAATTACTATTTGGTATCTGTTGGAATGCCGTGTACTGGTCTTAATGTTGGATACTTTATCTTGGCATCACATTAACCACGTTGCCGACGTTTGTTGCAGATTTGTGGCTGCTGCAGAAAATCGATCGTATTTTTGGTTGGACGAAATGTACAATCAAGCAAACAACACCCCGTTCGATTACACGAAATGGGACGTCGGCAACGTGTCGATGTTCGATGTCTACATTCAACATCGCCATCTCAAGGAAGACATGATTGCATTGTACGTTTCTTAACAAGCTGGCGACTCATGATGATACATGTCACAGTATATAATGTCAACAACGGCTATGGCAATATTGTTTAAATAAATAATCGTAATGCTGTTTAATTATCCGATGCATAGTGGCCTCCTGCTTGATTACTGTATCAGTAACAATAGTCTACTTTACTTTGACCAGCAGCACCCACTAAGAACGATCAATGTCATGATGGATATGTGTGTACAACAATATTCGTGTGACGTTATTCTCTAACCACCTCCATCTTCATGTCGTTGTCATTTTAGTTGTCGGTGGAATAGAATGCCCAACTATACTTGTGTGATGTTGTTCTCTAACCACCTCCATCTACATGTCGTTGTCATTTTTGATGTCGGTGGAAGGGTATGCCCAACTATACTTGGGTGATGTTGTTCTCTAAATACCTCCATCTACTTGTCGTTGTCATTTTAGTTGTCGGTGGAAGGGAATGCCGTGCAGTCACGAAGATTTTCAGTTGACCCTGACTGATGCCGGAGTGTGTTACACGTTCAACGCCAGGATTACCGACAACTCCACCATGAATACGGCTGGTAAATTTAACTCCTATCTTATGTAGCAATTAGAGGTGCTCACCTTGGCCTGAAACTACAAAATGTTGGCACCTGCCATGAAATCTTCCTATAATCGAGCAAGTGTATGCGGGCATGTTAGCGTTTTCCTCTTAGACGGCTTGAACCTTGAAAGCAAAGCTATAAGTGAAACATCTGCGACAGAGGGGTTAGACGTAAGATCTATACAAAAACGTTCACATATAAAATACCCCATAATACATTAGTTATTGGTGTTTTAATAGTAAATCTCATTTGTTGACTCCGTAACACGTAAGAGGGGGTGACACGATTTTGTCTGCATTTATGTTCACCAAAACAGTTTATTCTTCGAAGCAATTTATGTCGCCTTTTCATATTTTGCTGACTGTCTCATTAGACACGTCATCAGTCAGATACATGACCATATTGACTGCGCCATTACTCAGAACAAAAGTGGTAAGATTTGTTTGCCGCAAAAGGTTTTCCTTTTTTTTATAAATTCGGAAGAATATTAACTAAAACAACTTTGTAAATTGTTGTGAATCCCATCAAAAACATAACAATCGATAAATCGAATGAACTGAATGGCTAAATTCGCACGTGCTCCGTCGGCAACGGCAACGAAATGTTCATTATTTCGCATGGAGATGCATATGTGGGCATTTCCCCACCAAACCCAAATAAACAAAGTTATACGTATAAAGTCACTTTATTATCAATTCGTTCACTGACGTTCTTGTCGTCTTAATATTAAAATACGTTTTGCACTTCAAATGTGGTATTACAACAAGGGACCAGGATGATCCCGATCCTGGGCCCAGGGAGGTTATACACCACTTTCGGCATAGACATGGGTACACAACTGGAATTATATTGAATGGCTGAAAACCAGATTATAGGTTCACTTTGCACTTTTACAAATGTTTCGCTTACACAATTGCACCTTCCCTACTCACTGGGACTTCCTTTTTGGTCAACTATTAAGTTATATACACGATTTACAAATGAAATATTTTAGGTTAAACATCATTAACCTAGCCTCAGTATGTTGCATGATGTCAACTGTTCAGTTCGTAATATTTCCAATGGGTATGGAAGGTGCCTTATTTCGATGCTTCATATTAGGATATAACAATAGACAAAGCTGGATTTGTCATGTATTAGTATTACGTAGAAGTATATTGTAAGATGTAGTTATTACCTGCTATTGAATGACATATACCTAACTTTCTAGTCAAAATGTTCTCACCGGGTGTTACGTTAATGGTTAAAACAATTGGTCGTGTGTGTTTTGTCGCCAGCAGGTCAGTAGCAGATCAATGTACTTACTTAATATTAGACGAATACGTATATATATATATATATATATATATATATATATACAATAGATTCAGCTACATTATAACATTATATGCAGAAATATTTGTAAGTGCTCTCAATTGTTTTTGATATTTATCTTGAATCCGAAAACAAAAAATGTGTCTGATAATTTGAAATAAAATTACATAAAAATAAGTTTACCAGTTTTGTAAAATAATTACACAACATTTATACTGAAGAAACAAGAACATATGTAACAAGTTACCAGCCTCCCGTAACCGTGAATTACAGCACGTCATTTATTATATTACATGATTTGGCTTGCTGGCACACATAGCGTAATAGCAGATAATAACATTTTGAAATACGTCTACACAGGCGTGAGTGACGTTGTTTTGAAAAGGGTGTCCATCAGCAAGTTGTTAATATCTGACAGGAAGCATTAAAAGCATGAAAGAAAGTAAAACTTTCTAACACGAAAACACACTTCAAAATAATAATAATAATTGTTTTATTTTGTTAAGCGTCACACACAATGTTGTTCACAGCGCTTTGCAACAGTATACAAATATATGTTAAGAATAATACATCAATAGTTGTTATATCATATATAACATGATCTAATAATAATAGTAATTAAGACAATAAATATAGTAGAAGTAGAAAAGGAATGTGATATAAAATATGATATAATAAAAATAAAATAATTAAGATAATTTTATTATTATTTTAATAAATAAAGTGAGATTAATGTAAACATCAATAAATTAGGCTAAAATGTATGACAAATAAATAAATAAATAAACGTTAAACATCAGTCAGCCATGGTAAAAGAATGTTGGTAATTATCCGACTTACATATACGCTGCAGTGAACAGGTGAGTCTCCAACACAGATTTAAACGAATCCAGTGATGTTTTGCTGGTAACACTTGGCGGCAGAGCGTTCCACACTGCTGCCGCGGCGTGAGCAAATGTACAGTCACCGGCTCTGCTGCGTGTTCCCGGGACAACTAGAGCATTGGTGTCAGCAGACAGAGCGTCTGCATGTGGATAGGCGAAGGTCTTCGTGCATTGCCTTGAAGGTAAGCACAGCTAATTATTGAATGTAATGCGACATTGAATACGTAGCCAGTGCAGTTGGCGAGGAATAGGGGTCGCACTTTCACAATGACCATGTCGATTAATAAGGCGAGCGGCGGCATTCTGGTGTCCCTGCAATCAAGCGATGTTATCGGTTGATGTACCGAACAGTAGAGAGTTGCAGTACTCCAAACAGGTTGTTATCACGGCATTAACTAATAGTTCCGCTGTCGGTTGAGTTAGGTAACGGTGAATCAACCCGATGTTGCGCAGGTGCAACGAGCAAGTGCTGATGGTACGTGACATTTGCACAGTCATATCCAGGTGTCTATCGAGGTGGACGCCGAAATGTCTAGCTTGTTCTGTTGCACTAATTGTATACGATAGCAGATGTCGATTTGGGGACAACCGGTGCTATTTGTGTTTTGGTGTCATATATGAACAAATAATTCCTAGTCATCAACTCCTTCACGTCATCAATATATCGCTCAATGCGACGCACGGCGGTCGACAGAGAAGATGCATCCAGGTCGAAATGACAGGACAGTTGTAGATCATCAGTGTAGTAGATCAAAGTCGTCTCGCTGGATAAAACGCGGTCGATGACGACAGTCTGCTTGCGATCACTTAGGTAAGATTCCAGTCAATGACGATGTCGTAGAGCCGTTGTAAGCGATCCAGTAGTACTGCATGATCTACCGTGTCAAACACGGCGCTTAGAACGAGGACTACAACAATAGTACTTTGTCTACGTCACACATTTGGCACATGAATTGGCTGCACCAAATGCGACAGACTCGTAACAAAGGTCCAGGTGGAACAAGGATGGGCATAAAAGAAATAAGATACAACACGGGGGGGGGGGGGTTAATGTGGGAATCCAAGTTGAATACCCATTTAATAACTACAATAAACCAGACAAACGATACAAATATACGGTTGGCCAAGTATTTCCTTGTTAGAAAGTATTGTATCACATGTACAAGTACAAACATCTATAAACATATGTTATGAGAAGTAAATAACAACGCTCACCCACAAAGAGAGTCGTGAACTCCGGCATAACTATCCATCGGGATAACGAACATTTACGCACCTCGATAGCAGGAGTATGCCGGTGGATGCAACAATTAACCCCGGCATTTCACATATAAATTGCGAGGCGTAGCTGCCTATTATGAACACACGAGGAAAATGCAGCCGATTCTGGGCAAAGTATGAGAAGAACGGCGTCACGTTGATGAACGAAACGTATACGGCTGTACGACGGTACTCGGTGGGCGTCGATTGGCGTCACGCTGAGCGAAAGTATACGGCAGTGCGACGGTACACAGTGGGCGTTGATAGGCGTCACGCGATGTGCGAACGTATGCAGTAGTCGACGGTACACGGAGGGCGTCGATAGGCGTCTCGTGAGGAACGAAACGTGTACGGATGTACGACGATATTCGGCGGCAGCCGATTGGCGTCACGCGGTAAGCAAACATATACGGCAATAAGACGGTTCACTGCGGGCGTCGATAGGCGTCACGCCATGAGCGAACGTATACGGCAATAAGACAGCTCATTGTGGGCGTCGATAGGCGTCACGTGATGAGCGAAACGTATACGGTTGTACGACTGTACACGATGGGCGTCGATAAGTGTCTCGTGAGGAACGAAATGTATACGGCCGTACGACGGTACTCGACAGGCATCGATTGGCGTCATGCGATGAGCGAACGTATCCGGCAGTACGACGCTACAGTGTGGGCGTCTACAGGCGTCACGTGGAGGACGTACGTAGCGAAGATCAATAGCGAAACGATAATCTGAATAATCGAGTAGTGGGGGAATGCGAACTGCGAAACTTAACCCTTGTCTTCACGGTATGTCGAGACGACTCGAATCTGCTGTATCGGCAGCAAAAATCAATCTTGTCGACGACTGAACCGGTGCTCTCGATTCAATCTTGTGGTGCCATGACAGTTGGCACTGGCAATTCTTCCAAGCGACCAAAAGCAACCTTCGTACAAGGTTATCTGCATTTAAACTATTGATGAATTTACAATTTCAAGACACGGGCGACAAAACACGTCGATATAAGTTCCATGTCAAAGGAGACAAGATAATACTGGCTCACAGCAATCCAACTACGATCGTCTGACAGTAAAATAAATAATTTAATATACTAACATGATTTAAAAAAACGCTTAGCTTTATATTATTATATGTAATAGTTTATATTGGTACGAAAATGCACATACACATATATCCCTGCAAAATAATGACCGCTTCATCGACGAAGGAGAGCATGCGAATTTACGCATCATTACTCATGGATTTTAAAGAGGAACGGGTTGTGGGACGTGTAAACTGACTTTACTGCTTATAGATAAGTTGTAATTTAATTACACTTATTTATTTAGAACAGGCATAGAAATGCTTTGTTTACCTACCTAACGGCAAATTTTGCTTTCGTTCAGGAATGTCTATTAATGAAGTACATCGAATAGAATCGACAATTTACATTGACGAGCGACTCAAACCAAATTGCATAAAACAAAGATGGCGATACGCAGTGCTCTATCTAGCCCATTTAGGCTATGCACAAAATCGGTCTTTCTGTTTGTTTTATAAATGATTAGGTTTCTGTCACCATAAATGTATGCTTAGATAATATATATTGAAAATATTGCATACAACGGCTGTGTTTCAGTTCCCCTTTAAGCAAAAAGAAGCCGTGTGATGTTATTTGACGCAGCATTTACAGTTGATGCAACATTTGTTATAATCATAACTCAGGACGTATACACACAATAAAGAGCAACCGGTAACAGCCTGGAAATACTTGGCGAATGGCGAACCATCCGAAATGGCTTCACGACCTAAATTTGGGTCGCGACCCACGGGACAAGAACTGCTGGATTTAATTAAGTATAAATAAACTTGCATTTTTTATACCATAAAAAACATATATTTCACAAACGATCGGTGTTTTTAGGGGTTAAGAACGGACTGCAACTGGTGTTGAACGTTGAACAGTACGAGTACACGAAAGGTCCACACAATGCAGTGGGACTGAAACTTCTTCTGCACCATCAAGATGACGTACCGCAAGTAGAGGACTTCGGCGATAACATCCCAGTAGGAATGGAAACATTTGTTGCAGTAAGCCTCTCTAACGTAAGTAACGCCTTGTTTACAAAATAACCCAATATCAACTTTGTAAAACACATTAACACACACACACACACACACACACACACACACACACACACACACACACACACACACACACACACACACACACACACACACACACACACACACACACACACACACACACACACACACACACACACACACACACACACACACACACACACACACACACACACACACACACACACACACACACACACACACACACACACACACACACACACACACACACACACACACACATATATATATATATATATATATATATACTCCAAACAGTAGTATTATATGTAATTTACGATGGACGCAGGAGCCACGTAGCCAGGGTCAAAAGGTCACAGGCTAAGTAGCGCCACCTGGCAGGTTGGTGTTGAAGAAAATAAGTAGGTTAATAAGCGCCCCTCGTGGAAGTAAGGTCATGTAGAAAACTAGTTCAATTAGCGCCATCATTTGATTAACCGATGAACAATATATCTAGGTCGATGACGCTTTGAAATAGGGCAATGATGTCATGGAATATGTCAATGCACATGCGCATTGGTATTTTTTCCCAACGGTGCAGCTTAAAATGTATACCGTTCTGTTTTCAATTATAAAAATTGTTCGGTGATGTCATGAAATATACCATTACGCATGCGTATTAATGCCTGTTTCCGACGGTGGCAAGATGGTGAACTATCTGGTCACTTGATCAAACATCACATATGTTGTAGCGCCTGATGCCTGAGTTAATGGTGAAAAACGAAAACAGACAATCAGCGCCACCTTTTTATTTAACGATGAATTATTAAAACAGGTAAATGATGTTATGAAATAGGTAATTGTGCAAGGGCAATTATGTTTTTCTTACTGTAAGTCACACATTCGTACCCTAATGAGTTATTAAAATAAGCAGATAATATCATGAAATGTTATTTTCTGATCCATCCTGTGGCATGGATGTGTTATTACCATTGGCTTTCACAAATCACATGACGTTAAAAGCATCATTACCGTTATTTGCATTCATGTTTCCTACCTTAGTACATCAGCGTGGTAACAGAGTAACATTTTAGAGTTTCAATGTGTTGTGGGGGTAAAGTTCTCTATGTTCGTACTCGCCATCTATCGCGGTGTACTTTTCTAACATTTTCATACTTTAATGCGTCATCGCGGTAACTTCTTAACATTTTACCGTTTCAGCGTGGTGGCGGGATAAAATTAAAATGTTTAGTGCATCAGCGTGGTAACATCACATTTTACCATTGCGTGGTAACGTCACAATATTTCAGCGTTACACTACGGTAGTTTTGTAACATTTTGATATTTTAATGCGTGGGTATGGTAACTTCGTGACTTTTTAGCGTTTCGTCACGTTATAGTTGCATCATGTTATTACATGAGCGTGTTAACTTTACCGTTTCATTTGACCGTTTCAGTACTTGTCATCCTTTTACACATGGGTGTCGTTACTTCGTGACATTTTAATGAATCATCGTGGAAACTTCATAACATTTTAGCCTTTCAGTGTGTTAGCGTGGAACATTTTCAAATGTTTGAATGTCAGCGTGACAACATCACAATAATTTAGCGTTTCTGCGAGGCATACTTATAAAATGTTCATAATTTAGTGCAACAGCTTAGTAATATCATAACATTCTAGCGCTTCAGCGCGGAGACTTTGTGATATTTTCTTACTTTAATGTTTCAACGCGGTAACTTCTTAACATGTCTCATGACCGCCCCACTGGAAGTGTACCCCGAACAGACGGCTGCCTCTTTGAATGAAGGTCTGTTACGTGATTTTCCTTAGATGG
Source organism: Escarpia spicata (assembly GCA_963995525.1). NCBI lineage: Eukaryota > Metazoa > Annelida > Polychaeta > Sabellida > Siboglinidae > Escarpia > Escarpia spicata. The sequence goes on along the minus strand of OZ023213.1, from coordinate 55,463,188 downwards.
TTTGATCATAATCATTTTTCGATTGAAGCATTTTTGAAATTTAGTTATTCGAACTGGTTGCCCACAAACTGACACATAGAGTCACTAGTTGGCGCTTTTTGGTATGTCAATAAGTCAAGTTAAGATATGAATGATGGGTAGGTCTTTAAAACGTATGCAAGAGGGCTCCAAAGTCAGCAAGTTCAAACATAAGACAAATATCAAGAAAAATCTAACGTTCAACAGATATGAAACATGAAACAACATACATACAAGACTCAAAGAAGCAAAGCGTTCAAAATACAAACATGTAGGCAATCAAATGGTCAGCATATATATATATATATAAGACAAAACAATAGGTTAAACATTTACACATTAAACCTTATATCTTATATATTATACCTTTAAATGTATACCCTAAATTATGTATCAGTACGCTATCAATTATGTATCAGATATGATACATTATACCTTACACTTATATCTTACACGATATACTATAAAAATGTTACTAATCTACCACGCTGAAACGCTAAAATGTTGTGATGTTACCACGATGATGTACTAAAATATAACAATGTTATTAAGCAACATTTCTAAATCGCTAAAATGTTGTGATTTTACCGCGTTGACGCAGTTAAGTATGAAAATGTTACAAGGCTACCGCGCCGATACGCTAAAATGTTGTGATGTAACCACGATGATGCACTAAAATATGAAGATGTTACCCCACTAACACCCAGAAACACTAAAACATTAAGAACTTATAGCGCTGAAGCATTAAGATATGAGAATGGTACAAGACTACAGCGCTGAAAATCTAAACTGGTATGAAGTTTCCACCATGTTGCACTAAAATATCACAATTTTATCCCGCTAAGATGCAGAAACCCTAAAACGTTACGAAGTTACCTAGGTGATGCACTAAGATTTCACGGTTACGACACATATGCGTTAATGTATTACAATGTTACAAGTTTACTGTGTAGAAACGCTAAACTGTTACGAATTTACCACGTCGACGCATTCAAATAGGGATATGATAAAAAGCTGAAACGCTGAAAGGCAACAATGTTATGAAGTTATGACGCTGAAGAGCTAAAATAGGGAACTTTAGCCCGCCAACACGTTGAAACTATAAAATGGTACGCTATTACGACGCTAATAATAATAATAATGACAAACTTATATAGCGACTAAATCCCCAGGAATCTGAACTCAGAGGCACAACTTACAAGAATCATTGGGCAAAATAGTTAGCAGGGACAAGAAGAATCGTCATTAGAGCAAGGGACCGCCGAAGGCTGGGGTAGGTATGCAATTTCAAATAAATAAGTTTGTATTTACACAATAAACATTATCTTAGATCTTATACCTTACAATGTATACCTTAAACATTGTACGCTATAACTTATGTATTTGACATGATATCTTATACCTTAAACTTACATCTTACACACTATGCTATGAACATGTTACAAACTGAAACGCCAACATATTATGATGTTACCGCGTTGACGCAGTAAAGTATGAAAATGTTACAAGGCTACCACGCTGACACCCTAAAATGTTGTGGTAACCACGATGATGCACTAAACATGAACATTTTACCCGCTAACACGCTAAGTTAAGAAATTACCTCGGTGATGTATTAAACCGCGTTGACGCATTAATGTATGAAAATGTTACAAAGCTACCTAGCTAAAACTCTAAAATGTTAATAAATTACCTCGGTTTTGCACTAAATTATTAAAACACTTCCACTCTACCGTGCTCAAACGCTAAAATGTTACGATGTTACTGCGTTGACGCATTAAATTATGAAAATGTTACAAGGCTACCACGCTAAAACGCTAAAATGTTATGATGTTACGCGTTGACGCATTAAATTATGAAAATGTTACAAGACTACCAAGCTAAAACGCTAAAATGTTATGATGTTACGCGTTGACGCATTAAATTATGAAAATGTTACAAGGCTACGGCGCTAAAACGCTAAAATGTTATAATGTTACGCGTTGACGCATTAAATTATGAAAATATTACAAGACTACGGCGCTAAAACGCTAAAATGTTATGATGTTACGCGTTGACGCATTAAATTATGAAAATATTACAAGGCTAAGGCGCTAAAACGATAAAATGTTATAATGTTACGCGTTGACGCATTAAATTATGAAAATATTACAAGGCTACGGCGCTAAAAAGCTAAAATGTTATTATGTTACGCGTTGACGCATTACATTATTAAAATGTTACAAGGTTACCACCTTAAAACGCTACAATGGTATAAGGTTACCACGCTGATGCACACAAATATGAACATTTCCCCCCGGTAATGCGCTGAAACGATAAAATTTTGAGAAGTTACTGCGTTGACGCCTTAATGTATTAACATGTTACAATGCTATGGCGCCGTAGCGTTAAAATGGTACCAGGATGATGCACAAAATATGAAAATGTTACCCCGCTAACACGCAGAAACGCTAAAATATTAAGAACTTACAGCGTTAAAGCATTAAGGTAATCAAATGGTACAAGGCTACCGTGCTGAAAGACTAAAATGTTATGAAGTTTCCACGGTGATGCACTAAAATATCACAATGTTATCCCGATAACACCCTGAAACGTTAAGAAGTTACCGCGGTGATGCAATAAGTTTTCACGACGTTACGATACACACGTATTAAATTATGACACTTTTATAAATCTACCATATAGAAACGCTAAAATGTTACGAAGTTACCACGTTGACACATTAAAATAGAAATATGATACAAGGCTAATACGCTGAAAGGCACAACAATTATGAAGTTATGACGCTGAAGTGCTAAACTAATTTTTACCCGCTAACAGGTTGAAACTCTAAAATGGTACACTGTTACCACGCTAATAATAATAATAATGACAAACTTTTATAGCGCCTAAATCCAAAGGAATTTGAGCTCAGAGGCACAACATACAAGAATTGGGCAATTGGGCAAATTAGTTAACTGGGACATGCAAGAGTCGTCATTAGAACAAGGGACCGCCGAAGGTTAGGGTGCGAATGCAATTTCAAATAAATAAACCTTCAGTTTTTTAGGAAAGGTATTTAACAAGATTGCCACCTAGAGAATTAACTCTAGGTAGCAGGTGGACAAGGAAGCCCTTGGTTTATCGAGAGTCCGACCTTTGTATCTATGTGTATCCCGCCCGTCTGAGGTATGTGTCGATTTTATTTTTAAACATATTCACGCTACTAGCACCCACACAATCAGCAGGTAATCTGTTCCATTAATTTACAGTCCTTTGTGAAAATGAAAACTTTCTTATATCCAATCTACTCTGCTCCTTTGCTAATGCAAGATCATGTCCTCTAGTCCTTCTATCTTTCTTAACTGAGAAAAACATATTTCTATCAATATTTTCATAACCCTTCAATATTTTAAACACTTCTATCTGATCTCCTCTCAATCTCCTGGTCTCTAGTGTTGTTAAACCGCATTTTTTAGGCGTATTTCATAACTAAGATCCCTCAGATTTGGTATCATTTTAGTTGCTCTCCTCTGCACTCTTTCTAGCATATCTATGTCCTTCCTGCGATATGGCCTCCACGCTTGAATACAATATTCTAAATGAGGCCTAACTATTGTTTTGTACAGCGGTATTATTAGCTCTTTTTCCTTATACGTTATGTTTCGCCTAATTAATCCAAGGATTTGATTTCCCTTTGAAGCTGCAATTCCGCACTGCTCTGAAATCTTCATATCAGCACTAACGGTTAACCCTAAGTCCTTTTCTTTTATAGTAGTACTTAGTACAGTACCCCCCATTGTATATTCTACCTCTTCGTTCCCATGTCCTATGTGGAGGCATTTACATTTCCCAAAATTGAACATCATTTGCCACTTTTCAGACCATTTGATCAACCTGTCAAGATCATCTTGTAAATGCTGTCTATCTCCATCACTTTTAATCCTTCTAAACACTTTTGTATCATCCGCAAATTTCAACACCTTGCTTGTTATTTCATCATCCAAATCGTTTATGTATATTTAGAATAATATAGGACCTAATACTGATCCCTGTGGTACCCCACTCAATACCGATTTCCAGTTTGAAGCCTCCCCATCAACTACTACACGTTGTCTTCTGTCAATCAGCCATTGTTCTATCCAGTTTATTATACCATTTCCTATGCCATGGGCCTTTAGTTTAAGCAGTAATCTTTGATGTGGTACTTTGTCAAAAGCTTTTTGAAAATCTAAGTAGACGATATCTACTGGTGATCCCTCATCTACCCACTTAGTGATGTCTTCCAAAAATCATAACATATTTGTTAAGCATGACCTCGCTTTAAAAAACCATGTAGAGATGGGTTTATCAAGTTTTGTTTAACAAGAAAAGCCACCATGTGATCTTTAATTAGCCTTTCTAATAATTTACAAATCACTGATGTTAAACTCACTGGTCTATAGTTCTCTGATTTGTTTCTCGAACCTTTTTTGAATAACGGTATAATGTTTGCTTCTTTCCATTCTAAAGGAACCACTCCCTCTTCTAATGACAAGTTGAAAACTGTTGCTAATTTGTTCTACAATTTCCAATAGTAGTTTGGGTGGAATACCATCCACTCCAGGTGATTTATTCTCCTTCATAGCCCTTATTTTCTTAGCTACCATTTCCGGGGTTACAATTAATTGTCCTAAATAGTCTGAATCTGCCGCCTTGAACTTAGCCTCTGGTATTGGCAGTGAACTAATATCTTCCCTGGTAAACACGGAACTAAAGTACTTCAGGTACTTCAGGTCTTCTGCCATTATGAATCCCTCTGATATTATATTTCCAGCACTATCTTCTAGAGGACCGACCTTATCTTGAACTTTCTGTTTGCTTCGAACATACGCATAAAAACTCTTGCTGTCATGTTTTATATTACTAGCTAATTGTTGTTCATAGCTTCTCTTTGAATTTCTAATTTCAGCTGTAGCTTGGTTAAGTGCTTCTTTATAATTGTTGTAGTCTTCATCATTTCCAGTACATCTATATGACTTCCACATCATTTGTTTATACTTAATTTTTCTAATGGCTTCTTTCGATAAGTGTTTCTTTTTGGACCGTTTTCCTTGTTTTTTGAAGGGTACAAATTTATCGATTATGCACTTAATTTCACTCTTTAATATATTCCAGCATTCTGTTGCCGTCTTATTTTTCAGTGTCTTATTCCAGTCTATCTTTGCTAAATATTTCCTCATGTCTTTATACCTTCCTTTGTGGAAATTTCTCCTATACTGCTTTTTGCTATTCCTTTCTGATTTTACTTTGATGGTAAAATGTATCTGGTTGTGATCGCTATTCCCCAGTGGCTCACATATCTTGACATTGTCAACTAATTCATTCTGTGAGGACAAAACTATGTCTAACACATTCTCACCCCTGGTTGGTTCTAACACATGTTGAGAAAGGAATGTATCTTGAACTAAAACTAAAAACTTGTGGTCCTCTCTCCCCATACTCTGTAGAGATTTCCATTGTATATGCCCATGGTTAAAATCCCCCATAATAACACAGTCCCGTTTGCTAACTTCCCTTATAGCGTTTTGTATTTTTTCATTCTCTTCTATGCTTATGTTTGGACTTCGATAAACTAACACAACTGTTAACGTTGAGTTTCCTGTAACTACGTTACACCAAACAGCTTCTTCGCAATCTGCTTCTCTTTCTAGTTTTATTTCATAAGCCTGAACAGATTCTTTAATATATAAAATAACTCCACCTCCCTTTCTTCCTATTCTATCTTTTCTAAACATTACCTATCCTGTCAGTTCCAATTCAGCATCTGATATATCGGTGGTGGTCCAGGATTCGGTTATACCTATTATATGAGGGTCAATATCTTCTACCATAATGTTTAGTTCATTTCTTTTGTTTACTATACTCCTTGCATTTAAACAAACACATTTATATCCAGCTTCAGAAGAGTTTTCCAGACTGTTATGTGTTGATTTATTTGTGCTGTCTTTATCTATGCCTCCATTTTCAGGCTTTTCTGTGAGTCCCCCCTGCGAATCTAGTTTAAACAGATGCAACCTGTCCCACTGTCAACAGATTGCAGCAGATTCTCTGAGAAAACTGCTGCCCCCTTTCCACTAAGATGGAGGCCATCTCTCATGTACATATCTTCCCTCCCAACAAAGTATCCCCATAAATATGTGAATCCCACCCCCTCTTCTTCACACATCTGCTCAGCTAGTGCATTGATCGCCATCCTCTTGCAGTTTCTATACGTTGCCCCCCTTCCTCCCATTACTGGCAAAATTCCTGACAAAATAACCTGTTCGACTCTCGTCTTCTTTAGCTTCCTCACTAACTGCATTATTTGTTCCTACACGTACCAGTATAGACACCCCCTTGCCATGTCCCAATACCTTCTCTACCCTGTCAGTTACATGTTCAATCCTAGCCCCCGGTAAACAAACAACGATGTCCTTCCCCTCGCTCAGTGTCTTGTCCGTCTTTCTCATAATGGAGTCACCCATAAACACCCTCTCTTTCCTCATTGCCCCCTCAATCACTGCCTTAGAATAGTTCCTTCTTCGGTTTGCATCTGTCTGGTTGTTGTCTTTCCCCCCTGCCGTCTTCTCTCCTGTCACATTCTCTTCCGTATGTATTGTCTCAGATGATTTGAAAGCGATAGGCAGTTGATTCCAGATTTTGGGTGCAGCTACAGGAAATGCTCGTTTGCCGATATTGAGCTTGGTTTCCGTGCATTAAAATAAGAAACATCAAGAGAAATAACGGTAATAATGCGTTCAGTTTGATGTGATTTGTATAACTCAATGAACACAACACGAGCATGACGCCACAAGCATCAGACAATCACAATGCATGACGTCATCGACCTATATTAATAACTCATCACATTAGGGTAGCCACTATTTCATGACATCATTGACCTATTTTAATAAATCATCGTTTAATAAAAAGATGGCGCTGATTAATCTGTTTTCGTAATTCATAATTTATTCAAAAACAGTCGCTATGACATATGTGACGGCATAATCACGTGACCAGATATATTACCCTTTTAATATAACGTTCGGGTAGCAAATTTCTGCATAACCGTAATACAAAAAAATATCATTATGCATGCGCTATGACCTTTTTCGTGACATCAATTGACCTATTTTAATAATTCGTCGTTTAATAAAATGGTGGCGCTGATTGACCTGTTTTCATAGTTCACCTTTTACTCAACATTAGGCGCTAATGACGTGACCTGATAGTTCATCATCTTGCCGACGTTGGAAACCGGCATCAATATGTATACGTAATGTTATATTTCATGACGTCAGTGACCTATTTTTATAATTCAAAACATTACGGTAATGAATTTAAGCAGTACCAATGCGCATTGGCGATGACCTGTTCTATGACATCATTGACCTACTCCAGATGGCGGTACTTGACAACTGACATTTCGACCATTGTTCTTCCTCCGGAATTTACGTCATTCCTCTTTATTCATGGCTCCGTGGCTCCGGCGTCCATCGTAAACTACATACATTACTACTCCTAACGACAACATAAGCAGACCAAATAGGCATACTGCGCCGCTTTAGGCAGACCATTTTCTTAGACACACGGAATCCCGTCTGTCTAATGTTCTGACCCCAGTTGGCGAGAATAATACGTTTTAGATTAAAAAAAATCGAACTGGTAGTATTTGTAATACAATACAAATCGAAATATAATAATATGTAGAAGTATTTGCACCAACAAATAAATGAGTTGTGATTTTGAGAGCATTATTTTCGATTGTTGTATATCCTATCTGTCATAATTGAGCCGTTTGTCTATGCTGCTTTTATATAATATATATATATATATATATATATATATATGTATATATATATATATTTATATATTTGTGTGTGAGTGTGTGTGTGTGTGTGTGTGTGTGTGTGTGTGTGTGTGTGTGTGTGTGTATATGTGTATTATACATGTATGATTTGCGAACATTGTATATGATGTATAGGCATTTAAAAAAAGAAAGCTGTATACTGTTGGATAAGTAGAATATAAGTAAAGTATTTTGGCTTGCACTTTCTGTTTACTGTATGATAATCACACTGAGTTAATATATATGTATACTGAACTGTTTCAACGCCGTTAAGAAAATACTGTTGGTAAAAGAGTACCCCTTGAGTTAACTCATCTTCTCTACATTTCTTGCAGCAGTGTTTCAGGAACATAGCTGAGCCTCGCCAACAAAATTATTAGCAAATGATAAATGACAAAGACATGACATGATTAATATCGCAAATATGCAGTCTTATTTCAAATGTGTAGGAGTCTAACCTGCCCCTTCCATACGGTGAGTGTGTGAAAGATCGAAAGCTGCGCTACTTCAATCATTACACGCAGGCGACCTGCTACAGAGAATGCATAACTGACTTCGTTGTCAAGACGTGTGGCTGTAGAGATTACTATATGCCGCCTTTCGACACAGGTTAGCACCGTTCATTTTCCTTTCCTGTGCTATGCATATACCGCCAAAATCATCATATTACAAAAGTCTCCCTAATACTGTATTATTAAACGTAGCATTTAAATAAAAACTTTCATTTTTTATATCCAAAATGTATTTTATATGTTAAAGGCTTTCGTCTAATGTATCAGGTTGACTTTATCAGTACCGGTGAAGCTGACTGACGTCATCATACACGTGAGGCATTTCGTAATTGCCCTCGTCTCTGTTGATGGGTCTTCTGGTCTTCCTGATCCAGATGGATTCCTTGATGTGCCGGATTCTTCGTTTGGGTTCGTTGTCTACTATTTTCGGTTGACGCATGGTCTGTAAGGGCGGATTTTCAATCTTTTTTTCCCCGCTTCTCGTGTATTTCTCTTTTTTGTTTTGTGAACGTTCTTTCTGTGTTCCTCCAGTCGTGTTTTAGTAGTCTTCCTGTCTCCCCAAAGTAATCCGCATCACAGTTCGTGCATGGTATTTGGTGCACCAGTTCGCCCTTTTCTACTAGATCTACTTGATCTTCGGTTGAACCAGCAGGCGCCTGAAGGTGGTGCGGGGACGCATGGCTGTTACTACTCTATACTATTACTATACCTGCATTATTCGATTTACTCACCCTGATACCCCTCCACGTCCGGGATGATTACTTGGCACTTGTAGTTTATGTCCTTTGTCTTTTTGTTGGTCTTGTTTCCTTGCTGCTATCCGTCACCTTTTTTCAAGGCCCAGGACGGATAGTCACATACTCTTAGAGCTCCTCTCTTCCTTCTTGCCCCTCTCCTCTGAAGTTATCGTCTCACACATGTTCGTATGGGTTCTGGTAACTCATAACATAATATTTGGGGTTGAGGGACGCAAAGTTCAGGTATTGGTCAGTGTGCGTCTTGTTGTACTCTGTGGACTTCACACTGCCATCTTCTTAATGGTTCACTTCGCACCCAAGAAGGGCATGCTGTTGATCTTTCGAACTGCCTCACGTGTACGATGACGACATTCAGCGTCAGCGGTACTGATGAAGTCAACGTGATACGTTAGACGAAAGCCTTTACCAGGTAAAATACTTTTTGGATATGCAAAATGAAAGTTTTTGATTTGAAAAAATAAATCCTGAAGAATGTTCAGTGATAATAAAAGTAGCATTGTTTCAGTGAAATTTAACGCGGTGCTACACATATAATACTTAGATTATTGTTGTGATAATTCATATAAAATACATTCATATATATATATATATATATATGCAAGTTGTTGTGATATTTCAGTGGTAATATTAAAACATAAAAACACATCAATCGTATAAAACACAACGTTACATGTCAGACGTCTAACGTTTAAGATGTACTACTTGTTTTTGTTATAATTAACAGGGTGATTATGTCATGAGTATTCTTTGAACATGTCGATGTTATCACGGACAGGATGCATCTGAAAATAATGCTTCTTATCGCACGTCATGACTTCAAACAACTGTATCCTGATAGAGTAACTCTAATTTGTGTATATATTGTTGGTGTATTCCATTGGTTACAAAATGTACGACATAAAAGACAGCAACAGTTGAAGTAGGTGGATTTTCATATCAAGCACACACACACACACACACACACACACACACACACACACACACACACACACACACACACACACACACACACACACACACACACACACACACACACACACACACACACACACACACACACACACACACACACACAGACACACACACACATACACACACACACACACACACACACACACACACACACACATACACACACACACACACACACACACACACACACACACACACACATACACACACATACACTGACACAAACACACACACACACACACACTCTCACACACAGCCACACATGTATGATGATATATATATATATATATATATGTATATATACACAATTATCATCACCTTGAGCAACCTTGGTTGGGCGAAGGCCTCAGCATGTCGTTTCCATATCTGCCTGGCTTGCGCTATCCTCTGCCAGATGGTGCCTTTCCAATACTCCTCTAGTTCGTGTCTCCGCCGGTCTTCCTCTAGATCGTTTCTCTTACTAAGATATCCCGTTAGAGATACGCGATGTCCTTCGGTTATCTCGTAATCTACTTATGTGACGTATCTTCTGAGTTGTTCTATCACGTCTTCGACCCTTATCTTCTCTATTACCTAGAAGTTTGTTTTAATCTCTCCATGTATGTTGTTCAGTGTCCATGTTTCCGCGCCGTTTGTCATCGCTGGAATTTTGCATGAGTTTTAGACTTGTCAGTTTAAGCAGGTTCAAAAGTTACCCTTGAAGATGTCGCGGTGTTTGGCGAATGCTGTCTAGCCGGTCGAGATTCTTCTTTGAATCGCTTTGTCTTTGGTTTTGTGTCTAATCCTGAATCGCTGTCCCATGTAGACGTCGCTTTCAACGTTCTCTATCAACGGTGTTTTGGTATATAATAGTGTGTCGTTTTCTAGCGTCACTTTTGCCTTCGAAATATTCATATTTTGACCTTGTTTTTCTCTTTCGTCAGCTATTTTGGTATTTCTTGCGGTGTAATAGCGCATATTATGATTATAGTGTTAGCGAAGCGAAGATGACTGAGATATTGTCGTCTATCCTCAGGCCTGTGGTTTTCCATGTCAGTCTTCGGATTATGCTTTCGAGTATTGCCGTAAACAGCTTGGGCGATATGTTGTCACACTGTCGTACTCCTCCTGTGATGTAGATCTTATTGCTTTCTTTGTGTAAGTGGACTGTCATCGAGCTGTTTGTCTACATTTATTTAAGGAGGTAGATGTACACGTCTTCTACCCGTTGTTCTTGAAGCGTGTTCGATATTGCTTGAATTTCCACCGAGTCCAAAGTCTCCTGGCAGTGGACGACTGCGAATCAGAGCGATATGTTATATCCCTGATACTTCTCATTCAGTTGGTATACGACGTGGATGTTGTCTGTCGTTGAGTACCTCCTTGTGATTCCTGCTTGCTCTCGTCGTTGGTCTTGGTTGATTGTCTTCTCTAGCCTATTCGTAAGTATTTTTGTGAGTCATTTGTAGATGTTTGATAACAGACATATCGGTCTGTAATTCTTCAGAAACATGATATTCACGATTACGTTCTTACTAGATGTCGCCCAATCTACCAAGTTTTCGCCTTTTTGGTTTAACATTTCTAGGCCAAATCTGCCTGTTACTGTTTCGGTTAAGTTTGTTAATTCGTTTCCCTGTTTGTGCATTATAGTCTCCCATCACTATCATGTTGGTTTGGTTTGACTAAAGTTTGTAGAAGTTGTTTATATCTTCTTCTGAATATGATGTTTTGGAGCATATACTTGTACTCTCTTCCGTTTGTAGCGTATATTGTCTATCGATTTCTAGTTTATGAGAAAGCGTACTACTGCTTCGCCGTTGTTCGCACTGGAATGGGACAGCAGGTGGCCTTTTTGTAAGGCAGTGAAGCATCCATCTCTTCTTTAACTTCTCCGAATCCCGATCACACCCCATGCTAATCAGGTTTCCCAAAGTTCCTCCTCCAGTTCTTGTATCTGTTCATCTATTGGTAGTGTTCTTACGTCATATGTTGTTATCTTCAGTCAATTAATCGTTTTTGTGCGGCTCATCTTGACCCAAATATTCTTAGCACCCCCTGCACTACATGACCAGAAACGCCTTCGCGGTCATAGACTATTTCGATGAAGGTGGGGACCGGGGTCTTGGCTTTATTGTACTTTGCATGGTGGCGTTGTTGACCTACCCTTCCACGCTGGCTGGTGCGGGTTGGAAAGGGTAGGCCACGTAGGGTGAACGTAATTACATTGCCTAAGTTTCGACACGGCGGCCGTTCTTCCGATCGAGAGTTCGACACTATACACACACACACACACACACACACACACACACACACACACACACACACACACATATATATATATATGTGTGTGTGTGTGTGTGTGTGTGTGTGTGTTTGTTTGTGTGTGTACATATACATATGTATATATATATACATATATATATATATATATACATATATATATATATATATATATATATACATACATATATATATATGTAGTATCCTAAAGTAATAACTGCTGAGATCATTCAGAACAAAGCCTCCTTCATCATGCGCAGTGCTCAACAAAACAGTGTGGGGAACGAGGCCTTGGCTTTATTGTACTTTGCGTGGTGTTGTTGTTGACCTATCCTTCCACGCCGGCTGGTGCGGGTTGGAAAGGGTAGGCCACGTAGGGTGAACGTAATTACATTGCCTAAGTTTCGACACGATGGCCGTTCTTCCGATCGAGAGTTCAACACTATATATATATGCATATATATATATATATATATATATATGTGTGTGTGTGTGTGTGTGTGTGTGTGTGTGTGTGTGTGTGTGTGTGTGTGTGTGTACAGTCTGTATTTATATATATATATATATATATATGTATATATATATGTGAGTGTGTGTGTATGTGTGAGTGTGTGTGTGTTTGTGTGTACATATATATATATATATATATATATATATATATATATATATATATATATATATGCATATATATATATATATACATACATATATATATATATATATATATATATAAATATATATAAATATATATGTAGTATCCTAAAGTAATAACTGCTGAGATCATTCAGAACAAAACCGCCTTCATCATGCGCAGTGCTCAACGACACAGTGTGTATATATTTATGAAGGAGTTTTTGTTGCTCTACTGGTTACAGATGAGCCGCCCGTGTGTAACATCTCCCGATATGTTAGCTGTCTGCAGCCAGCGATTGGTGAGTGTATATATAGAAATCAGATGGTCACCTACGCAGTAGACATGTATAATACCCTGGATTAACCGCTCCTCTGCTGCAGCGCCATATGTGTGATTGCGCGCGCTTTTTCGCCGAATACGTCCGTTTTATTATTAGCAGTAGCAACAATGGGTAACTATTGTTGACATATTGCCTAACCTAGCCTAGGACTAGGCGCTTGCCTTGCCCTTGTTAGCCTTAGCAGTCCGAATATGCAATTACCAAACGTTTCATTATACATAATTTTGTGCTGGGTTGGATTATTTATCAGTTACCGTCCAAAGTGATCGCTGCACAACATTTTAAAATAACATTCTGAAGAATTCATCCACGGCATAGTCTTTGATATGTTCTTATTTCACTGTCACTGATTACAGCTTGTCATTCGTCATCGAAACTTGGTCTCGGCCGCGTCGTGACAGCCCGGCCGATTTGTGTGTACTTCTGTACAGTCAATATCCGAAGTTTTTACACATCGTGTTCCCATCTTGTTCCTTGTTCTTCACATTGCACGATAACTGTGAAATATTTGAGCGTTATTCTTCATTTAGCATGGCTCACAAGTTAATTACTATGTATCCACGTGTATTTGGTGCCCCTGCGGTGAAATAGCGCGCCCAATGAGACATGTAGCGCCGAAGCTGGGGAGCGGTTAATCCAGGGTATTCCACATATCTATGCCTACGCGGACAGTTTTTCGAGCGTGTAATAGATAACAATCGTATAACCCGACACCGAACATCAGAACTAGTGTCATAAAGCATTAGTTCATTGAGTTACTTTATATTTGATGTAGTTTATATACACGGGGTAATGCGAGTAGTAACTATCATGTTTCTCATTCCATGCTATATGAACTATGTTGTAATCATTGACATTGCAGTCCATGCTATTTTATGTCAGTGGCAAATGTCTCATTGTTATTATTGAACCACCCTCTAGTGACCATTGACCAGACTCTGACCAATTACTTTTACAGTGTTTGCCATCTTGTTTGTGGAAGTGACCACATGTGTTTCTCAGTTGTTCTGCCAGTATTAAATGTTTCTTTAATTATACTCACTGTTTGATGATATTCATACTAGTATATACTATAAGTACACAAGAGTTGGTGTCAGCAGATGGGATTGTTTTCATCTACCTACAAACTCTGTCGACATGATTCAGTGAGTACATGCCTGAACTGGCTCTGAGTGTCTGAGTACTGACTATCATTCAAGCATGGCACGACAGTTTGACCGGTTCGACCCAGAGAGAGAGAGAGAGCGATGATCGTCCTACTTGATGCGTGCGGAGTTCTACTTCGACTCAAACAACTTCACAGCAGACCCAAAGAAAAAGGCTGCTCTGTGTTCAACCATATCACCATAAATAGTTGCACTTCTTTGGCGTCGTCAAATGTGGCGATCCGATGCGCTTCCAGATATCCGGGCCAAAGAGCGATACAGCAGCTCCAGTATCCACTTCGAAGTGTAGGTCGACGTTTGAGATTTGTCGTAAATTCAGCGGTTTATCGACGCGTGTGAATGAAGGCTCTCTTGCCTTTCATCTGTTAGGTTGACTGTTAGCCCGGCACTTTTCTCAGTGATGACGCTACAGCGACTGCAAAGATGGGCACTAATAATGATGGGCTACGATTACCACATCGTCTACAGACAGTCTGCTGATCACGCCAACGTAGATGCTCTGTCTCGCCTGCCCATTGGTCCCGATCCGAGTTTCGACGAAGAGGAGAGCATAGCCGAAATCGACAATGAAGTGAACTTGCTCGACATTCAGGTCATTCTCAATTTGCCGCTCTCTGCGAAAACCGTCGCCGACTAAACCAGAAAGGACCCCATTCTGGCTAGACTTCGTTGCAAATGGGTGGCCATCCACGTGGCCGCATAATCAGGATAAGGACAAAGTTCGTACTTACATGAACGCCGAGATGGAGATCACATCGAAGGACGTTGTCCTTCTACGCGACTCCAGAGTCATCATTCCGAATACACTTCGCGCTAGGGTCCTCAACATGATGCACTTGAAGCAGATTGGAATAGTGCGCACGAAGTCGCTTACACACATGCATATGTGGTGGCCTAATATCGAGGTCGACATTGCCGCCCACTGCAAGGATTGCACAGCTTGTGCCGAAACAGGCCCAAATCAACCTGCAAATCTGTCTGCATGGCAGAGCATTCATATTGATTTTGCCCGTCCGTTCCTAGATGACATGTGGTTGGTCGTGATGGATGCCCACTCGAAATGATCGCACGTTCTTAAATTAAACAAGTATCCGACATCTGAGACTACTACGTCCGGGCTCGATGACTTGTTTGCTATCTGGGGCCTGCCTGAGATAATTGTATCCGACAATGGCCCGCAGTTCGCCTCAAAGACTTTCGCTGACTGGTGCAATGCACACTTGATCGCATATCTGACTTCTGCGCCTTTTCACCCACCATCGAACGATGAAGCTGAACGGTTGGTTTGTATTTTCAAACAGGCCATGGAACGAGCTGTCAGAGAGGAGAGGAAGTAGAAACATCTGGCATTGCGAGAGTTCCTCTAGCTATACCATGTCACTCCAAATTTCACGACAGGTCGTACTCCAGCGGAACAGATGCTCGAACACCAGCTGCCGTCTTCTCTCTCCGTTCTTCCACTACATGTGCACAAAGCGAAAACACAGAGGAAATCAACATTGCCAGACATGCCGAAATTCTCAATCGGTGCATATGTCCATTATAGAGATTTCACAAAAATCACCCAAAATAGGTGGCTGGAAAAGTAACTGGTCGTGTCGGAAAGAAAATTTTCATTGTCCAAGGACCTGATGGACATTGCCGTCGACACGAAGACCAGCTGAAGTCGCGCTCCGTTCCAACAACGAACCGCCGGCGCAATCTGAACCGTTCTGCTGCACTCGCGACTGAACGTCCTACAAAGACGGATCAGCAGCAATACGACAACGGTGTTCCCGACTTACCCGTTCCTGAAATTGACGAACACCAGCCTGACGAAGCCATAAACGATGAACCGCCTGTCCCTTTTGATCAGCCCGTGGTACCTCGTCGTTCGACCCACGTTACTTTTGGTATTCCGCCGAATAGGCTCATTGAGGAATAAGCAAAGCATAATCTGGAAGGGAGGACTGTCATGTTTCTCATTCTACGCTATATGAACTATGTTGTATTCACTGACATTGCAGTCCGCACTATAGTATGTCACTGGCACATATATAATTGTTATTACAGAACCACCCTCTAGTGACCATTGACCAGACTCTGACCAATTACGTTTACAGTGTCTGCCATCTAGTGTGTTTCTCAGTTGTTCTGCAAGTATTAAATGTTTCTTTAATTATACTCACTGTTTGGTGATATTCACTAGCATATAAGTACACAAATGTAACATACTGAAATGTAAATCGCCCAGTTTCATTCGCTTGTTAAAATTGTGTTATAAAATACGACGCAACTGTTTTCATTCCACAACAGTTGTCTATATAGGTGCTGTAGAAAATTCAGCAGCTGTACGGTCTTGGTGTTTTGTATTTAACTAGCTGCGCAACAGTAAATCAATGACAATTGTTATACATTCCATTTATCGCGTCGTTTGTCTTCCAGAATCATTCAACGCCAACATGTCTCCAAGGTGCATATGTCCGCCAGCGTGTGCTATCGTGCGTTACAAGTCGTCCATGAGTTACGCGACCGCCAACGAGAACACCAAAAGCCAACAAGATGTATCTGTCACGTTCCTGAAGAGAGTAAGTGAGCACTTGAACGAATCGATCGACGCCAAGGAGCGCACATTGTTAAACAGAGTGCGAGCTAACGAAGATGAAGTTTTCAAAATTTACAGTGGGCTACCAAAGAAGTCGGACGTTTTTGGTGTTAACGTCTATATCTCAGGCACATTTTATACACAACTCGATTTCTTTGATAGCTACGATATTATAATGAAACATGGATTTGAGAAAATGCAAGACATCATAACGAATGACATAATCGCCGGTTGGAATAAAATGAATGTTCATGACTGTATATCAGGCTCGCTCGATCTGTCTAAGATACTGAGAGATTCAGAAGATATGATTAACCAAGAAAGTTGGCGAGCAACCATACATCTGCGTCTGGAGGAAAAGCTGATCTCTTCGAAGAGAGCAATGGGTGACTTAGAACGAGTGCACGACGCGTACAACAAAGGCCTACCGTTGACTAACTACTCGATGACTGTGAATAGACCCTACGAATCGTTTTATCGAACCACCGCATTGTTCCAACAAAGCACGACAATAAATGAAACGTACACTAGACTCAGAAAACACATTATGACATACATAAAAAACATATATGGACTGCTGCGTATTTGTAAAACCAATGCTCGCGTAACTGACCTGAAATACGAATACCGTAATTATATTGATGGGTTCCGGCAAGCGTCAGTTGAATACGACAGGGAACTAAGAGTGTTCGAATTGCGCGTCATACGACTAACGCTTCAGCGTGTCACAAGCAGCATGCGGGATTTCGAAAAGTATAAAATCAGTGAATTGCAAAAGGTTTATATTACTTATGATGTAAGGAACTCCCTAGCTAATCTCGAAGACGATATGGCTTCTTATCGCTCTGCGTTCGGAGATATATCCTGTAACATTACCGCATTTCTTGATTATTCGAAGTTTGCAAAAGCTAGCAAGTTGTCCTACGCCCGCATGCTTACGACGGACAGATTAAAACACATGTTTAAAGAGTATTCAACTTTCATTCAAACAACGCAAGACGTGATGACTAAAATGTGGCACGATTCAGAAGTCTTCTCAATGTTACATTTCGATATGTGTATAAAGGCCGCACATGATCCTTTGTTGAAGGCGTTGTTTGCTAAAGTATATGAATACTACAAGGAAGCTAGCTATTCGGAGAGACGATATATAAATATCTGGTTCCATTTTAGCAATGACAGTTCATTGCTTTCGATGCTAGTGCGTGGTGATGTAGATGGCCTCAGGACACGCAAAAAAGATCATAAAGTGCGGTGGACCAATTTTAAAGACAAGTTATTACGGAATCTAACATCGTTCAAGGACGCGACGGAGAAGATGGACTCCTTCCTACAAACGGCACGTTTAGACGGACATTTTTTCAAGTATTTCAATATTTTATTAACAATTGTGCATGTGACCATTTTTGCACATCTATTACACGCCCTTTTCACGCAACCAACCAAAAATCTAATATTACAGACCAACACACCACGGATATGCACATCTTAAGGCAAACTTTAATTCATTTTCGTAAATTAATTCGAGGCTATATTTGGCGGAGATAGATCGTAGAAATTGGTGGTGCAGAAAAGTTAATAAACAAGTGGAATTACTGATTGATAAGTATTATTCTTGCCTTAATATAATTTATAAAGTTGGAATAAACATATATTGAGTAGCAGTTGTGCTTAAAGTTAGTTAGTTAAAGTATTTTAGAACACCTTAGTATAGTGAGTGATAATAGGGCAACTCACTTAGCCTTCGTATAGTGAGTGATAATAGGGTAACTCACTTAGCCTTCAGATTTAACAAGATTTAACAAGATTGTCATCCAGAGAATTAACTCTAGATGGCAGGTGGACAAGGAAGCCCTTCGGCTTATCGAGAGTCCAACCCTTTTATATATATATATCCAGCCCTTCTGAGGTATGTGTCGATTTTATTTTTAAACACATTCACACTACTAGCACCCACACAATCATCAGATAATCTGTTCCATTCATTCACAGTCCTTTGTGAAAATGAGAACTTTCTTACGTCTAATCTACACTGCTCCTTTCTAATGTAACTTCATGTCCTCTAGTCTTTCTATCTTTCTTAACTGAAAAAAACATATTTCTATCAATATTTTCATAACCATTCAATATTTTAAACACTTCTATCTGATCTCCTCTCAATCTCCTGGTCTCTAGTGTTGTCAAACCACATTCTTTTAGGCGTTTTTCATAACTAAGATCCCTCAGATTTGGTATCATGTTAGTTGCTCTCCTCTGTACTTTTTTTAACATATCTATGTCCTTCTTGCGGTATGGCCTCCACGCTTGTATACAATATTCTAAATGAGGCCTAACTATTGTTTTGTACAGTGGTATTATTAGTTCTTTTTCTTTATATGGTATATTTCGCCTAATCAACCCAAGGATTTGATTTCCTTTTGAAGATGCAATTCCACACTGCTCTGAAACCTTCATGTTAGCACTAATTGTCAGCCCTAAGTCTTTTTCTTTTACAGTAGTACTTACTACAGTTCCCCCCATTGTATATTCTACACATTCATTCCCATGTCCTGTGTGAAGGCATTTACATTTCCCAAAATTGAACAACATTTGCCACTTTTCAGAGCATTTGATCAATCTGTCAAGATCATCTTGTAAATGCTGTCTATCTCCATCACTTTTAATCCTTCTAAACACTTTTGTATCATATGCAAATTTCAACACCTTGCTAGCTATATCATCGTCCAAATCGTTTATATATATAAAAAATGATATAAGTCCCAGTACTGATCCCTGTGGAACCCCACTCAAAACTGATTTCCAGTTTGAAGCCTCCCCATCAACAACTACCCGTTGTCTTCTGTCAATCAGCCATTTTTCTATCCAATTAATTGTACCATTTCCTATGCCATGGGCCTTTAGGTTAAGCAGTTATCTTTGATGTGGCACTTTGTCGAAAGCTTTTTAAAAATCTAAGTAGATGATAACTACTGGTGATCCATCATCTACCCACTTAGTGATATCTTCCAAAAAACATAACATATTTGTTAAGCATGACCTCGCTTTTAGAAACCCATGTTGAGATGGGTTTATCAAGTTATGTGTAACAAGAAAATCCACCATGTGATCTTTAGTTAGTCTTTCTAATAATTTACAAATCACCGATGTTAAACTAACTGGTCTATAATTATTTGACTTGTTTCTCAAACCTTTTTTAAATAACGGTATAATGTTTGCTTCTTTCCATTCTAAAGGAACCACTCCCTCTTCTAATGACAAGTTGAAAGCTGTTGTAAGCGGTATGCTAATTTGTTCTGCGATTTCCAATAGTAGCTTGGGTGGAATACTATCCACTCCAGGTGATTTATTATCCTTCATTGCACTAATTTTCTTAGCTACCATTTCTGGGGTTACAATTAACTGTCCTAAATTGTCTGATTCTGCCCCCTTGAACTTAGCCTCTGGTACTGGCAGTGAACTAGTGTCTTCTCTGGTAAACACTGAACTAAAATACTAATTCAGGTCTTCTGCCATTAAGAATCCTTCTGTTATTATATTTCCAGCACTATCTTCTAGAGGACCGACCTTATCCTGAACTTTCTGTTTGCTTCGAACATACGCATAAAAACTCTTGCTGTCATGTTTTATATTACAAGCTAATTTATGTTCATAGCTTCTCTTTGAATTTCTAATTTCAGCTGTAACTTGGTTTAGTGCTTCTTTATGAATGTTGTAATCTTCGTCATTTCCAGTACGTCTATATAACTTCCACATCATTTGTTTATACTTAATTTTTCTAATGGCTTCTTTCGATAAGTATTTCTTTCTGATCCGTTTCCCTTGTTTTTTGAAGGAAACAAATTTATCTACGATGCACTCTATTTCATTCTTCAAGATATTCCAGCATTCTGTTGCTGTCTTATTCTTCAGTGTGTTATTCCATTCTATCTTTGCTAAATATTTTCTCATTTCCTTATATCTTCCTTTTTGGAAATTTCTCCTGAACTGCTTTTTATTATTTCTTTCTGATTTTACTTTGATGGTAAAGTGTATCTGGTTGTGATCATTACTTCCCAGAGGCTCACATATTATAACATTGTCAACTAATTCATTCTGTGAGGACAAAACTAAGTATAACACAATCTCCCCCCTGGTTGGTTCTAGCACATGTTGAGAAAGGAAACTATCTTGTACTAAAACTAAAAACTTGTGGTCCTCACTACCCATACTCTGTAGAGATTGCCATTTTATATGTCCATGGTTAAAATCCCCCATAATAACACAGTCCGGTTTGCTCACTTCCCTTATAGCGTTTAGTATTTTTTCATTCTCTTCTATGCTTATGTTTGGACTTCGATAAACTAATCCAACCGTTAACGTTGAGTTTTCTGTAACTATGTTACACCAAACAGCTTCTTCGCAATCTGCTTCTCTGTCTAATTTTATTTCATAAGCCTGGATAGATTCTTTAATATATCAAATAACTCCACCTCCCCTTCTTCCTATTCTATCTTTCCTAAACATTACATATCCTGTCAGTCCCAATTCGGCATCTGCTATATCGGTGGTTGCCCATGATTCGGTTATACCTATTATGTGAGGTACAATATCTTCTACCATAATGTTTAGTTCATTTATTTTGTTTACTATACTCCTTGCATTTAAACAAATACATTTATACCCAGCTTCATAACAGTTTTCCAGACTGTTCTTTGCTGAATTATTTTTGCTGTCTTTATCTATGCCTCCAATTTCAGGCTTCTCTGTGAGTCCCCCCTGCGAATTTTGTTTAAATAGATGCAACCTGTCCCACTGTCAACAGATCGCAGCAGATTCTTTGAGAATACTGCTGCCCCTTTCCACTTAGATGGAGGCCATCTCTCATGTACATATCTTCTCTCCCAACAAAGTACCCCCATAAATATATGAATCCCACGCCCTCTTCCTCACACATCTGCTCAACTAGTGCGTTGATCGCCATCCTCTTACAGTTTATGTATCTTGCCCCCTTCCTCCAATTACTGGCAAAATTCCTGACAGAATAACCTGTTCCACTCTTGTCTTCTTTAGCTTCCTCACTAGATGGCTGTACTTCTGAACTATCCCAGTTGTTCCCTCCTTGTCTGCATTGTTTGTTCCCACGTGTACTAGTATAGACCCACCCTTGCCATGCCCCAATACCTTCTCTACCCTTTCGGTGACATGCTCTATTCTAGCCCCCGGTAGACATACAACAACGCCCTTCCCCTCACATATAGTCTTGTCTGTTTTTCTTAGAATTGAATCGCCCATAAACACTCTCTCTTTTCTCCTTGCCCCCTCAATAACTGCCTCCGATAAGTTGTAAACAAGATATAACAAACCTGATTATGTGGTAGAATATATAGGAGATAAAGTAACAACCATCAAACTACTTACATAAGAAAATATATGTGTAAGCCAGTACTTGCAAGAGATTTTGATTAGGTAGCATTGTTGTTAAAAAATTAAGCAGGGGCGATAGTCGGGCGGCGTAACCTAATTAAATAAAGCAGCCTAACGTAACGTAATTGATTGTATTTAAATTAGGTCACTACCGATAATATTAGCGTTCGTGTTAGGATAAATAGTCGGGTGTGTAATTGAAATTTGTAACCTAAAGTGTGATGTAGTACACAGGAAACAGTCTTTATAAAGACTAAGTTAGTTAAGTTATTAAATAAATTCTGATCGGGATATGGCGTCTTGCAAGCGGCAAGTCAAGGCAAAGCGACACTTGGTGTGCGATCACTGCCACAGCTGGGTAGATTTTGCATTATCCGGCTGTGGGAAGTCATGGGCAGAAACCATGGAGGAAGGATTCACCTTTCAGTGCATTGGGTGTTGGAAGGTGGAGTGTCTGCAGAAGGAGATAGTTAGGTTGACAGATATTGTGAAGGGAATGGAGATGGGAATTAGCAAGGAGGCAGGTCGAATGAAGAGAGACGACGGGGAGAGAGGTGAGAATATTGCAAGACCGAAGGAGAATAGCAGTGGCAAGAATACTGAGGAAAGGAGATTGAGAGGAGGGAAGGTGATTGGAGGGGAAGAAAGTGACCGTAGAGAATGAGGGAGGGAAGATGGGAAGGGAGAGGAGAGAGGAAAATGAGATGGGAAGAAAGAAGAAGGGACGAAAGGAAGTGAGCGCAAATGTGATAGAAGAGTAGTCGCTGAAAGGAGGAAAGGTGACAAGAGAAAAAGCGACAGGAAAGAATGGATCGGAAGAGAATGTGACAGTAGAGAAGACCACGGGGGAAAAGACAACAACCTGAAAGATGCAAACCGAAGAAGAAGCTTCTAAGGCAGTGATTGAGGGGGCAATGAGGAAAGAGAGGGTGTTTATGGGCGACTCCATTATGAGAAAGAAGGACAAGACACTGAGCGAGGGGGTGGACGTCGTTGTTTGTTTACCGGGGGCTAGGATTGAACATGTGACCGACATGGTAGAGACGTTATTGGGACATGGCAAGGGGGGTCTATACTGGTACGTGTATGAACACATAATGCAGACAGGGAGGGAACAACTGCGATAGTACAGAAGTATAGACAATTAATGAGGAAGCTAAAGAAAACGAGAGTTGAACAAGTTATTCCGTTAGGAATTTTGCCAGTAATGGGAGGAAGGGGGGCAACGTATAGAAACTGCAAGAGGATGGCGATCATCGCACTAGTTGAGCAGATGTGTGAAGAAGAGGGGGTGGGATTCACAGATTTATGGGGATACTTTGTTGGGAGGGAAGATATGTACATGAGAGATGGCCTCCATCTTAGTGGAAAGGGGGCAGCAGTTTTCTCAGAGAACCTGCTGCGATCTGTTGACAGTGGGACAGGTTGCATCTATTTAAAATAGATTCGCAGGGGGACTCACAGAAAAGCCTGAAAATGGAGGCATAGATAAAGACAGCACAAATAAATCAGCAAATAACAGTCTGGAAAACTCTTCTGAAGCTGGATATACATGTGTTTGTTTAAATGCAAGGAGAATAGTAAACAAAAGAAATGAACTAAACATTATGGTAGAAGATATTGACCCACATATAATAGGTATAACCGAATCCTGGACCACCAACGATATATCAGATGCTGAACTGGGACTGACAGGATATGTAATGTTTAGAAAAGATAGAATAGGAAGAAAGGGAGGTGGAGTTATTTTATATATTAAAGAATCTATTCAGGCTGATGAAATGAAATTAGAAAGAGAAGCAGATTGCAAAAAAGCTGTTTGGTGTAACATAGTTACAGGAAACTCAACGTTAACAGTTGGGTTAGTTTATCGAAGTCCAAACATTAGCATAGAAGACAATGAAAAAATACAAAACGCTGTAAGGGAAGTAAGCAAACGGGACGGTATTATTATGGGGAATTTTAACCACGGGCATATACAATGGAAATCTCTACAGAGTACGGGGAGTGAGGACCACAAGTTTTTAGTTTTAGTTCAAGATACATTCCTTTCTCAACATGTGCTAGAACCAACCAGGGGTGAGAACGTGTTAGACATAGTTTTGTCCTCACATGATGAATTAGTTGACAATGTCAAGATATGTGAGCCACTGGGGAGTAGCGATCACAACCAGATACATTTTACCATCAAAGTAAAATCAGAAAGGAATAGTAAAAAAACAGTATAGGAGAACTTTTCACAAAGGAAGGTATAAGGAAATGAGGAAATATTTAGCAAAGATAGACTGGAATAACACACTGAAAAATAAGACGGCAACAGAATGCTGGAATATATTAATGAGTGAAATTGAGTGCATAGTCGATACATTTGTACCCTTCAAAAACAAGGAAAACGGTCCAAAAAGAAACACTTATCGAAAGAAGCCACTAGAACAATTAAGTGTAAACACATGATGTGGAAGACATATAGATGTACTGGAAATGATGAAGACTACAACAGTTATAAAGAAGCACTTAACCCAGCTACAGCTAAAATTACAAATTCAAAGAAAAGCTATGAACAGCAATTAGCTAGTAATATAAAACATGACAGCAAGAGTTTTTATGCGTATGTTCGAAGCAAACAGAAAGTTCAAGATAAGGTCGGTCCTCTAGAAGATAGTGCTGGAAATATAATATCATAGGGATTCTTAATGGCAGAAGACCTGAATGAGTACTTTAGTTCAGTTCAGTGTTTACCAGGGAAGATATTAATTCACTGCCTGTACCAGAGGCTAAGTTCAAGGGGGCAGATTCAGACTATTTAGGACAATTAATTGTAACCCCGGAAATGGTAGCTAAGAAAATAAGGGCTATGAAGGATAATAAATTATCTGGAGTGGATGGTATTCCACCCAAACTACTATTGGTAATTGTAGAACAAATTAACATACCGCTTGCAACAGTTTTCAACTTGTCATTAGAAGAGGGAGTTGTTCCTTTAGAATGGAAGGAAGCAAACTTTATACCGTTATTCAAAAAAGGTTCGAGAAACAAGTCCGAAAACTATAGACCAGTGAGTTTAACATCAGTTATTTGTAAATTATTAGAAAGACTAATTAAAGATCACATGGTGGATTTTCTTGTTAAACAAAACTTGATCAACCCATCTCAACATGGTTTTTTAAAGTGAGGTCATGCTTAACAAATATGTTATGTTTTTTGGAAGACATCACTAAGTGGGTAGATGAGGGATCACCTGTAGATATCGTCTACTTAGATTGTCAAAAAGCTTTCGACAAAGTACCACATCAAAGATTACTGCTTAAACTAAAGGCCCATGGCATAGGAAATGGTATAAAAAACTGGATAGAACAATGGCTGATTGACAGAAGATAACGTGTAGTAGTTGATGGGGAGGCTTCAAACTGGAAATCGGTATTGAGTGGGGTACCACAAGGATCAGTACTAGGACCTATACTATTGTTAATATATATCAACGATTTGGATGATGAAATAACAAGCAAGGTGTTGAAATATGCGTATGATACAAAAGTGTTTAGAAGGATTAAAAGTGATGGAGATAGACAGCATTTACAAGATGATCTTGACATGTTGATCAAATGGTATGAAAAGTGGCAAATGCTGTTCAATTTTGGGAAATGTAAATGCCTCCACACAGGACATGGGAACGAAGAGGTAGAATATACAATGGGGGGGGGGACTGTACTAAGTACCACTGTAAAAGAAAAGGACTTAGGGTTAACCATTAGTGCTGATATGAAGGTTTCAGAGCAGTGCGGAATTGCAGCTTCAAAGGGAAATGAAATCCTTGGATTAATTAGGCGAAACATAACGTATAAAGTAAAGGAGCTTATAATACCGCTGTACAAAACAATAGTTAGGCCTCATTTATAATATTGTATTCAAGCGGAAGAGGCCATATCGCAGGAAGGACACAGATATGCTAGAAAGAGTGCAGATGAGAGCAACTAAAATCATACCAAAACGGAGGGATCTTAGTTACGAAATACGCCTAAAAAATGCGGTTTAACAACACTAGAGACCAGGAGATTGAGAGGAGATCAGATAGAAATGTTTAAAATATTGAAGGGTTATGAAAATATTGATATAAATATTTTTTTCTCAGTTAAGAAAGATAGAAGGATTAGAGGACATGAATTTACATTAGCACAGGAGCATAGTAGATTGGATATAAGAAAGTTCTCATTTTAACAAAGGACTCTAAATGAATGGAACAGATTACCTGCTGATTGTGTAGGTGCTAGTAGCATGAATATGTTTAAAAATAAAATCGACATATACCTCAGTCGGGCGGGATACACATAGATAAAAGGGTTGAACTCTCGATAAGCCAAAGGGCTTCCTTGTCCACCGGCCACCTAGAGTTAATTCTCCGGGTGGCAATCTTGTTAAATCTTGTAAAGAATAGCCATTCGAAACTTTATTTGAATTTCTTTCAGCCGCAACTTTCTGGAGCTGAATGTCTACATGCGCGACCTGCGTGTCCAGGAATACGAGCAGCGAGAGGCCTACACGCTCATTGATTTGCTAAGTAAGTTTTTTTTTATAATATAATATTTAATGTAAGGGTAAATTTAGTTATGGTTTGCCAGATCATTAATCTAGTTCAGAATTTTATTGTTACACACTCATAGATGGTCACTTCTGTATTCCAAATATATGACGTCTATTATTATTATGATAAGATTATGTTAGATAAATAGCAACAAATACAATTGTGCGTAGATTGATTAGTCATAGCGTTACGCGTGTATTCTTATTTTCTGCTAACAGACATTATCTGTAAGCGCCCCAATCTCGACTCCTTTCCCGATCCAGATCGCATATCGCGTTTGTTTTGAATCATTTTAGTAGTATGGTAAGAGGCTGACAACACTGATAGCCACACAGTTGTGTAAAGTGACGTCATATCTCCTATCTTTTAACCAAGGCGATTCCACTTTTTTGCGGATTGCATGACGTTTAGACGATTTGTGTGTTGCCCGGTTGTACTCTATGTACTTAGTGTGTTGTGAGATAGTACTGTGTGTAAGCGTGTATGTTGGATAGGGTAGTTTTATCAAATTGCTGTGTAATGGGTGTGTTTGTTTTGGGTAAAACATCTTGTGTTAGATGATCCAATCAGTGAGTGTGTTGTGAGTATGAGGTAATAACCGTGTGAGAATTCGTTGATTGGTTGTGAGGGAGCCCCCTTAGTTGTTGACGCCGCCTATGGGGCTTTTATTTGTAGTATTTTATTCTGGAAGTTTCTGTGTGAAATAATGTTGGAGCAGCACCACCTTTGGGTCGGTTGAGACATCGCCGTTGTGTGCTGGAGAGAGCGGGCGGTAATGGGTTTAGACCATAAGCTAGAATTTGGTGTATGGTAAGGCGTTCTGAATGATAGGTTTTAGTAACTCGCCGAATCGCTATCTATTTGAAATGGTCTAGGTATAGGCCTGTATTATAGCTGAGTCGAAATTTGTCCCGCTAAGTAGAAGCGCCGATTGACGCCGCGTTGTTTTTATTCGACTAAGCGATGGCGCCACCAGTCGGAATTGCGAAAACGTGGTGAATCTATTGTGATATCATATTATCTATCAGATCAGCTCGGCCCGTGAAATAAAGATATATGTGTGTCTGTGTGTGTGTGTGTGTGTGTGTGTGTGTGTGTTTGTGTGTGTGTGTGTGTGTGTGTGTGTGTGTGTGTGTGTGTGTGTGTGTGTGTGTGTGTGTGTGTGTGTGTGTGTGTGTGTGTGTGTTACTGTAAACACAAATGCTTAGTTTATCACTAATTCTTTTAGGGTTAGCCCCAAAACAAGACGTTCATTTCCAAATTTCATAGAAGATTTTTGTATTTTATACAGTGGCAAATTTGGTAGTACACGAAGCATAATATAATTGTTGCTCGTGCATTTTATAGGTGATATCGGGGGATCGATGGGGTTGCTCATTGGTGCGAGCGTCATAACCCTCTTCGAAGCAGTAGACGCCTTCGCGATCGCACTGGCCAGTCGACGGCGTAAGAAGAACAGACGACCTCAGCGGTCAACAAAACAGGAGACGGAGACTGAAATCTGAACTATTTCTCATTGGACCGTTGCAAAGAACGTGTAAAATAACGGTTCATGTAGTTGGACGGGCGTATGAGTGGGTGGTGGATGCCACCTAGCTTGTTTTCATATACACTTTGCCTAGTTGTATATGGAATGTGTTCACTCGTGTGCCACTGGTCACGGAACATTACAACGCACGAAGTCTGTAGGCTCTATGCAGCTCGGAGAAGTAATTTTCTGCAAACATTGTGTTTATACATCGTTAACTGTTGTGTTGTCGCTGTGTATGTGTATGTATATTTAAATCCTAATTATGAATAGGTTTCAGACATGCTTTCTTGCAGTAGTGCATATATTGTCCATAGTGGTGAATACCTCTCAATTTGAAGGCTTTGCGAATTCCTGTAATTTCCTAGACGCGTGTCAGTACGGGTTTAGACATTCCGTGCCAACTAACAGCGCTCTGTTTGATTTACTTGATGACATCACAAATGCGCTAGAACATAAGAACTGTGCAATTATATTTATTTATTCATATCACTGCAGCTTTTTATACTGTTGATCATCGACTCCTCTGTAAAACTTGATATTTATGGCATTAGTGGAAATGTGTATAGTTGGATCAGTAGTTACTTGTATAATCGTAACCAATTTGAAATCATTTACGGTTACAGTTCAAACTCACAGAACTACAAGTGGAGTTCCTCAGGGTTCTTTACTTGGAGCGAAATTGTTTTTCAGTATATAATTGAAATATCAAATGTTCCTAAACTTGTCAAATGTGACTTAATTGCTGAACAAACCCGAGCAACATATGTTCAGCCAATGATATAAAACACTTTGACAATACAGTATGCAACGATCTGTATAAATTGCAGTTGTAATTCCAAATCAACACATTGTGTTTGAACTTAATGTAAACCCAATTATATTTTCTGGTCGAAACTGTCAAATATAACAAATATATAAAATATATGAAAATAAAAAATAGACTTACAGTCAAGTAAAGTCTAAACTCTCAACAAGTTTAGTATCGTGAACAGATGGAGTTAAGTATTTGACCGCCATAATATGTATATGTTATATTTAATTATGCTTTGCCACATTTATTATATGGTATGGAAGTATGGTGAAATATGTATTGTACAATCTGTTTTAAAATTTGCAACAATAGCAACGTGTGTATTGTTTACGAACTCAAACTTATATAAAAAGCAACTAGAAATTGTCGATGTAAGAATAGCACGACGTTGTAGTTTTACTTAAATGTATCTCGTTTCATACTGTTTATTGATATGCTTTGTATATTTTATGTTAACATTTGATTTGTTTGAATAAACGCTTTTGACTTTGTCTTTTGACGATGTTGGAAGCTATCTAGGAGAGAGCGAATGGAAGAATTGTGATGGAAACGAGGTATCGGACGAGTTTCAACTGTGATAAGGAAGTGCACATATTCTGCAGTAGTTTATTCCATACTACAGCCGATATAGTTTCTGGTATGTATAACTACGATGGCATCTACATACCAATGCAAACACATTAATCGCTGACGGTCACTAAAAGCATACGCAAACCTAATCGCGCTGCCATACGTTATAACGTCGACATATTACTTAGACTTAGTTCCTCTTGTTCATGTTGGGTCATCGAACTACGAGGTTTCGATGTTCCTCTGGTATGGTTGTTTGCGACTTCGTTGGCCTCATTCCAGGTGATTCCCATTTCTGCCAAGTCGTCTATAAATGTCTTACATAAGGTCTTAGTTGGCCTTCCTCTTTTCCTGTTACCACCGTCCGGTACCCACCCCACCGTTACATGCGCATATCTCCCCTCGGTAGACGTAGTACATGCCCAGCTACACTCGTTGTCTACACTTGACAATGTGATACAGTCTCTCCAGACCTGCCCTCCTCCTTGATGTTCCGTTGGTGATATGTTCTCTCCATGACATGTCCAATATGAACCGAAGGCATTCTTCAACGTCACGTAAACCTACAATTTACATTATATTGCCTGTCAGTGTTATACTGGTGGGGGCATAAATCGTGCGTCCTAATGTGTTATACTGTGTTAACAAAAACTTTTCACTTTTTTATACAATATCTATGTTTTAAATCTATAATACCAAGTCCGTCAAATTTGTGCAAACAAAAACTTTCGAAAATAGACCGACGAAATCCAAATCAGAAATGTTGTTGCAAAGGCTTTAATGTTTTAGTTTAAATGTGATAAATAAATAAATAAAATAAATAAATAAAAGTACTTATATAGCGCCCAATCAATTAAAATTGCCCTCGGGCGCTTTACATACATGCACACGTATATAATAGTATATTACATAAAAAGAAATGCTAATTAAGAAATAAATATGTAAAAAATATAACATTAACATAAATATAGTTACTAAAAAAGAGAGATCATTAAAAAAGCGTTTACATAAATTAAGACATTTATAAAAACTACTAGAAATACATTCATTTATACAAGAAGAATAAACATAAATATGTTAAGAAACTAATAAAA
The DNA here is from genome assembly GCA_963995525.1 of Escarpia spicata. Taxonomy (NCBI): domain Eukaryota; kingdom Metazoa; phylum Annelida; class Polychaeta; order Sabellida; family Siboglinidae; genus Escarpia; species Escarpia spicata. Next base: position 55,432,105 of record OZ023213.1, on the reverse strand, counting down.
CAAAAAATACATTTATCAATAGAAAGTACATAAAATGTTCTAGTCGGTGAATTATAAAAACGCTTGTTTAAATAGGTGAGTCTTCAAAAGTATTTTAAACACTTGTAATGATGTTGCTGTCCTGGGCGTAGGAGGCAAATTGTTCCATAGAACCGCCGAGCAAACCGCGAAACGGTGATCACCATGAGTAACAGTTTGTGAGGCCGGTACGAACAAAAGGCGAGGCTGTGAGGTAGATCGTAGAGTTCTGTTGATGGGACGGTAGCCAATTAACTCACTTATGTAGTCCGGCGCAAGACCATTCAAGGCACAATACGTAAACACCAGCACTTTGTAGGTCGGTCTCAAATGAACGGGTAGCCAGTGTAAACGCTGCAACACGGGCGTGATGTGTTCGTATTTCCTCGTGCGAGTAATTAGGCGAGCGGCACAATTCTGCACCCTTTGTAGACGTTGCATCACCGTGTGTGGGAGACCATAAAGAAGTGCATTCCCATAATCTAAACGGGATGTCACTAGTGCGTGAACAAGTGTCTTGCATGATTCTTCCGTCAGATGTGGCCGAATTCGCCCAATGTTTCTAATATGATAGTAGCAGCTTTTCACAGTGTTGGCAATCTGCTGTTCCATTTTCAGGTTGCTATCAAATAGCACACCCAAACTGCGCACGCACGATGATGGTTGAATTCGATGGCCGGCTACTGTGATGTATACATCGGCAGGCAGACTGCCGCGTTTCTTCGCTGGAGAAAAAACGATCGCCTCGGATTTCTCTGTGTTTAGTTTTAACTTGTTTCTAGTCAACCATGCAGCCACTTCCGCAACACACAATTCCACCTTAGCCAGTGCCGCCACAATTGATTCATCTCGTTCAACCGTGAGTTAGATTTGAATGTCATCAGCATAACAGTGATGCGCCATGCCGTGTTTAGCAACAATATCTCCGATAGGTTTGGTGTACATGCAATACAAAGTAGGGCCCAACACCGACCCTTGGGGGACGCCACACGCCAAGATTGACTCAACCGACTCGGCACTTCCCACTGCCACTTTCTGATACCGTTCGCTAATATATGATTTCAGCCACGCAAGCGCCTTATCGGTGATACCGAATGAGTGTTCAAGTCGAGTCATCAACAACTCATGATCGACTGTATCAAACGCGGACGACAAATCAAGCATCACGAGAATTGTTGTACATTTCCTATCCAGTGTCGCGGCAATGTCATTCTTGACACGGAGAAGAGCTGTTTCTGTGGAGTGGCCACGACGGTATGCAAACTGAAACGTGCGTGCTAATTTGTTTTGCAACGACTTTCTCAACCAATTTCGACACAAATGGCAAGTTCGACACTGGCCGGTAGTTGCTCAAAATGTCTTTATCCAGCGTAGGTTTTTTCAGGAGTGGTTTAACGATTGCATGCTTGAAGTCAGCAGGTACATTTGTTGAGGTGAGAGACGCATTTATCGTTGCGGTGATTAGTGGAACTAACTCATGCGAACATTGTTTTAGCAGCCATAAAGAGAAAGTAGATCAGGGAGATCGGGTAATTCTGCATGTAATCGTTTTTGACAGGTAAGAAACAACACCGGCATAACATGCGCGATGTACTACGATATATTGTAAAGGATGCTACCTTCGTAAGTCCGGTTTCAGATAGGCATAGCAGATTTGAAAGTTGGCGTCTTTATCGAAATATTTTTGCTAATCATAAATAATTCTATTGAATTAAAATAAATGTTCTCATATCTTTAAACTCAATCGATAAAATATAAATGTTAGGTAGTTATATAACTAATTATTTGTTCAAACATTTCTTCGCGATTATGTTAAAATGTCATAATAACTATATTAATTTTAAAGGAAATAAAAATAAGGCATTAGCTAAAATCCTTTTTCCATGTGTACACAAAGTGTAACCTTGTATGTAACATTTGACAACATTAAAACAATACAGAAAAATACATTTGTAGCATAAATTCGATTGGAAACCCGTCTGTGTAACGATTCCCGCGGAAAATTAAAATTTAATGAGCTAGGCGATCACGTGGTATCGGGACGTCACTTATGACCCACACTCGCATCAGGCCGTCCGTTTCCATGCATTCAGAGCATTTTTACAAGTATAGCTTTTGTGTCGAAACGAGCGTCAGAATGAGTTATTGTGCAATATTCCGATGAAATACAAACACTAGTCATCATAGAGGAACAAGCAGTTATCTTACCGTTCCACATGTATCCAATTTTATTCAAAACAATGAATGCGAATGAGCCTACAAGACATACAAGTCGACTAGGTTTCGCCGAACTTGAGCTCGTTTTCAGATTAATTATATCGAATGCAACCAACGAGAGATAATCTACACCAATAAACATACATAGCAAACATATATTGTATCCAGCTACAGAAAGTAACGTGTATAATATCATAATATATATAGATGTATGAAGGAGGAGTTGTACAATTTATCATAACAACGTAAATCAGTCAGTGAATTTCTGTCGGTCCTGCTAGCTCAGTTAGTAAAGGCGCTGGATCCTTGGCATTTATTTTGCAATCAGGTGACGCCGGTTCAATCCCCACACTAAACCATTGATTTATTTTGACATTTTTTTTTGGTTTATGTTTTCACGAAGTAATATAAACCAAATCATTTTTATACAATGATGCACTGTTCGTAAGTATTTTTTTTTTTTTTTTAGTAATTATTTATTCGCCACAAAAATTTAAATATGGGAATTATATAACGATGTTTCTAAATTTTATTTATCCAAACAAATATAATGTAATGGATATATAATTTATTAATTGTATATATATATATATTGTACGGTAACATATTGTAATTATGTATGTGAAAACAAATGGTGATCTGTCTGGATAAATAAAATTTAGAAACATCGCGTTTTATATAATTACCATATTTTCATTTTTGTGGCGAATAAATAATTACTACCAAAATATTTACAAACAGTGCATCATAGTATAAAAATGATTTGGTTTATATTACTTCGTGAAGACATAAACCAAAAAAAGTGTAAACAAAATCAATGTTTTGGTGTGGGGATTGAACCGGCGTCACCCGATTGCCAAGGAACCAACACCTTTACTAACTGAGCTAGCAGGACCGACAGAAATTCAATCACTGATTTACGTTGTTATAATAAATTGTACAACTCCTCCTTGATACATCGATATTCTAGTGATATTATGAGATTATACACGTTACTTTCTGTAGCTGGATACAATATATGTTTGCTATGTATGTTTATTGGTGTACATTATCTCCCGTTGATTGCATTCGATATAATTATTCTGAAAACGAGCACAAGCTCGGCGATATCTAGTCGACTTGGAGGGCCATTCGCATTCATTGTTTTGAATAAAATTGAATTCATTTGGAACCGTAAGATAACTGCTTGTTCCTCTATGATGAATAGAGTTTGTATTTCATCGGAATATTGCACAATAACTCATTCTGACGCTCGTTTCAACCCCAAAACTATACTTGTAAACATGCTCTGAATGCATGGAAAGGGTCCGCCTGATACAAGTGTGGGTCATAAGTAACGTCACATCTCGGTATCCCGAAAAGCGCGCAAAAAATATGCATATTCGAAAATGTCCGGATGCACAGCATTAAATGTGGAATTTCTAATTTATTGATTTTTTGATTGTTTTTGGCTTGGTGGACATGGGAATAGATAGCAGGATGTAATATAACATGAATTCAATCCATATATGTTTTTATTCCCTTTAAGTACAGCAACGTTACAAACACACACACACATAATGGTTAATGTGTTGACACAATAGTATCAGCTATACACACATGCTCGCGTGCACACTAATACACTGTATCTGTTCTCGTATTTGTTCTTTAATCAGTGTTATGTCATTGTCACCCCTTTAACATGATACTTCTGAAGATAAGCCAATACTATATGGACCAATACACTGTATCTGTTCTCGTATTTGTTCTTTAATCAGTGTTAAGTCATTATCACCCCTTTCACCCACTAGAATTTAACATGATGCTTATAAGAACCATAGTCACTATGCAGTGAAATGTCGATATCAAATTGAATCACTCACATAAATCCTTTACTGTACTAAGTACTACTGTGAAAGAAAAGGACTTAGTGTTGATATGAAGGTTTCAGGGCAGTGCGGAATTGCAGCTTCAAAGTGAAATCAAATCCTTGGATAAATTAGGCGAAACATAACGTATGAGGAAAAAGAGCTAATAATACCGCTGTACAAAACAGTAGTTAGGCCTCATTTAGAATATTGTATTCAAGCGTGGAGGCCATATCGCAGGAAGGACATAGATATGCTAGAAAGAGTACAGAGGAGAGCAACTAAAATGGTACCAAAACTGGGGGATCTTAGTTACGAAATACGCCTTAAAAATGCGGCTTAACAACACTAGAGACCAGGAGATTGAGAGGAGATCAGATAGAAGTGTTTAAAATAATTAATGGTTGATAGAAATATGTTTTTCTCAGTTAAGAAAGATAGAAGGACTAGAGGACATGAAGTTACATTAGCAAAGGAGCAGAGTAGATTATATATAAGAAAGTTTTCATTTTCACAAAGGACTGTAAATGAATGGAACAGATTACCTTCTGATTGTGTGGGTGCTAGTAGCGTGAATATGTTTTAAAATAAAATTGACACATACCTCAGACGGGCCGGATACACATAGATAAAAGGGTTGGACTCTCGATAAGCCAAAGGGCTTCCTTGTCCACCTGCCACCTAGAGTTAATTCTCTGGGTGGCAATCTTGTTAAATCTTGTTAAATCTTTAGTATAACCGTGTTTATTTTGTCTTCATCAGTCACGTCTGACTGACTACAATATGGAGTCATGTTTTTAGAGAAAAATTGGTTTCTTGTGTATTTGCTATCCCTTTAACATCTGTAACAATCAGGCTGCCCTGGCATGCTGGTTAATGTTTGTGTAACACTCAACAGGTTTTAGGAGACGGTTCACGCTTTTGGGAAACGGGGAATAATCGTAACATAAACTGAGAGGTTTTTCTGAAAGATTAAATTTGAGGAGGCTTTCACAGTTTGGAGAAAGGGGTTCACAAAAAGAGGGTTCACGGGGATCAGATGAACCCCTGGCTACGGGCATGTTATTTATGCGCTTCTAAGCTTGGTTTCCGAGGATTTACGCGCAACAGAAAATTAAATTATTATTATTACCAATACAAAAAACAGCTATAGATGGCTTCAAAATAGGCCTAGTAGTTATGACGTACTGTCGTGTCCTATATTGGTATCGCATCAACAAGGTTTTATTATACCTATGTATTACCAAATAATACATATATTCAACGAGCATACACTGGGTGTAGGCATAACAAACAGAGGGGTATATTTCACAAAACGAACGAACGTTTTAGAGGGAATGTCCAGGCCACCTCTACCAAGCGTTACAGGGGACGGGGCGTTTCACAAAAGTTTAAATTTAGCGTGACATACTTCAAGGATGATCCCGTACCCGGACGCTATTATCTACAGTCCTGATTTTCATTTCGCCAACGACAATAACTTCGTTATCAACGCCATCAATCCGAACACCGTAAATAGCTCCTCACATTCTATATATATTTGTATGCGATATTTTACTAAACATTACCATTATTGCTGTCTCAGTAGTGTTGCCGATTTCTTCACAAAGAGTATGGATGGATATACCTGCAAAGATTAAATACCACATATAATCTCTAATCAAGGATAACTTCTGACTCTTTCTTTAGAACGTTCACCCCCGCAGCAACTGTAATACATATTAGATGCATTAGTCGCTGGTTCGAATAGCGTTCACGTTTTTTTATCACATACGCTTGTGAGTGAGACGAACTTAGTGCTGGAAAATTAGGGAATTATGCCCTGTTGCATAAAAGTAAGACACTTTGCTCATCTATCTATACATCAAGGGAACCATTTTAAAGATTGGAGGCATTCCATATTTTAGTGCGTTCAGAAATGGCCGCCATTTATTAAAAAACGACCGCCATATTCAATTTCAGCATATCTTATCAACACCTTTACACAGAGCAATAATATTTGTGTCTACATGTAGGTCTTAGGGGTAAAATATAAAAAATTTGTTACGTTAGGACTACTCCTACATTCGCATCCGCCATTTTTAAAGATGGTGGTCGACAATTCAAATGTAACAATGTAAACACTTTACTCAGATCAAACACGAACATAATAATACATTTACATTACACTTCATTAACTAATACTTTTCTGTCGAGTGACTGAGAGGAGAGAGAGTAAACACTTTACTCAGATCAAACATGAACATAATAATACATTTACATTACACTTCATTAACTAATACTTTTCTGTCGAGTGACTGAGTGGAGAGAGAGGAAACAATTTACTCAGATCAAACATGAACATAATAATACATTTACATTACACTTCATTAACTAATACTTTTCTGACGAGTGACTGAGTGGAGAGAGAGTAAACACTTTACTCAGATCAAACATGAACATAATAATACATTTACATTACACTTCATTAACTAATACTTTTCTGTCGAGTGACTGAGTGGAGAGAGAGGAAACAATTTACTCAGATCAAACATGAACATAATAATACATATACATTACACTTCATTAACTAATACTTTTCTGTCGAGTGACTGAGTGGAGAGAGAGGAAACAATTTACTCAGTTCAAACGTGAATATAATAATACATTTACATTACACTTCATTAACTAATACTTTTCTGACGAGTTACTGAGTGGAGAGAGAGGAAACAATTTACTCAGTTCAAACATGAACATAATAATACATTTACATTACACTTCATTAACTAATACTTTTTACTCGAGTGACTGAGTGGAGAGAGAGTAAACACTTTACTCAGATCAAACATGAACATAATAATACATTTACATTACATTTCATTAACTAATACTTTTCTGTCGAGCGACTGAGGGGAGAGAGAGGAAACACTTTACTCAGATCAAACATGAACATAATAATACATTTACATTACACTTCATTAGCTAATACTTTTCTGACGAGTGACTGAGTGGAGAGAGAGTAAACACTTTACTCAGATCAAACATGAACATAATAATACATTTACATTACACTTCATTAACTAATACTTTTCTGTCGAGTGACTGAGAGGAGAGAGAGTAAACACTTTACTCAGATCAAACATGAACATAACAATACATTTACATTACACTTCATTAACTAATACTTTTCTGTCGAGTGACTGAGTGGAGAGAGAGGAAACAATTTACTCAGATCAAACATGAACATAATAATACATTTACATTACACTTCATTAACTAATACTTTTCTGACGAGTGACTGAGTGGAGAGAGAGTAAACACTTTACTCAGTTCAAACATGAACATAATAATACATTTACATTACATTTCGTTAACTAATTCTTTTTACTCGAGTGACTGAGTGGAGAGAGAGAGTAAACACTTTACTCAGATCAAACATGAACATAATAATACATTTACATTACATTTCATTAACTAATACTTTTCTGTCGAGTGACTGAGTGGAGAGAGAGGAAATAATTTACCCAGATCAAACATGAACATAATAATACATTTACATTACACTTCATTAATTAATACTTTTCTCTCGTCTGACTGAGTAGAGAGAGAGGAAACAATTTACCCAGATCAAACATGAACATAATAACACATTTATATTACATTTCATTAACTAATACTTTTCTGTCGAATGACTGAGAGGAAAGAGGGGAAACATTTTACACAGATCAAACATGAACATAATAATACATTTACATTACACTTCATTAACTAATACTTTTCTGTCGAGTGACTGAGTGGAGAGAGAGGAAACACTTTACTCAGATCAAACACGAACATAATAATACATTTACATTACACTTCATTAACTAATACTTTTCTGTCGAGTGACTGAGAGGAGAGAGAGTAAACACTTTACTCAGATCAAACATGAACATAATAATACATTTACATTACACTTCATTAACTAATACTTTTCTGTCGAGTGACTGAGTGGAGAGAGAGGAAACAATTTACTCAGATCAAACATGAACATAATAATACATTTACATTACACTTCATTAACTAATACTTTTCTGACGAGTGACTGAGTGGAGAGAGAGTAAACACTTTACTCAGATCAAACATGAACATAATAATACATTTACATTACACTTCATTAACTAATACTTTTCTGTCGAGTGACTGAGTGGAGAGAGAGGAAACAATTTACTCAGATCAAACATGAACATAATAATACATATACATTACCCTTCATTAACTAATACTTTTCTGTCGGGTTACTGAGTGGAGAGAGAGGAAACAATTTACTCAGTTCAAACATGAATATAATAATACATTTACATTACACTTCATTAACTAATACTTTTCTGACGAGTTACTGAGTGGAGAGAGAGGAAACAATTTACTCAGTTCAAACATGAACATAATAATACATTTACATTACACTTCATTAACTAATACTTTTTACTCGAGTGACTGAGTGGAGAGAGAGTAAACACTTTACTCAGATCAAACATGAACATAATAATACATTTACATTACATTTCATTAACTAATACTTTTCTGTCGAGCGACTGAGGGGAGAGAGAGGAAACACTTTACTCAGATCAAACATGAACATAATAATACATTTACATTACACTTCATTAGCTAATACTTTTCTGACGAGTGACTGAGTGGAGAGAGAGTAAACACTTTACTCAGATCAAACATGAACATAATAATACATTTACATTACACTTCATTAACTAATACTTTTCTGTCGAGTGACTGAGAGGAGAGAGAGTAAACACTTTACTCAGATCAAACATGAACATAACAATACATTTACATTACACTTCATTAACTAATACTTTTCTGTCGAGTGACTGAGTGGAGAGAGAGGAAACAATTTACTCAGATCAAACATGAACATAATAATACATTTACATTACACTTCATTAACTAATACTTTTCTGACGAGTGACTGAGTGGAGAGAGAGTAAACACTTTACTCAGTTCAAACATGAACATAATAATACATTTACATTACATTTCGTTAACTAATTCTTTTTACTCGAGTGACTGAGTGGAGAGAGAGAGTAAACACTTTACTCAGATCAAACATGAACATAATAATACATTTACATTACATTTCATTAACTAATACTTTTCTGTCGAGTAACTGAGTGGAGAGAGAGGAAATAATTTACCCAGATCAAACATGAACATAATAATACATTTACATTACACTTCATTAATTAATACTTTTCTCTCGTCTGACTGAGTAGAGAGAGAGGAAACAATTTACCCAGATCAAACATGAACATAATAACACATTTATATTACATTTCATTAACTAATACTTTTCTGTCGAATGACTGAGAGGAAAGAGGGGAAACATTTTACACAGATCAAACATGAACATAATAATACATTTACATTACACTTCATTAACTAATACTTTTCTGTCGAGTGACTGAGTGGAGAGAGAGGAAACACTTTACTCAGATCAAACATGAACATAATAATACATTTACATTACACTTCATTAACTAATACTTTTCTGTCGAGTGACTGAGTGGAGAGAGAGGAAACAATTTACTCAGATTAAACATGAACATAATAGTACATTTATATTACACTTCATTAACTAATACTTTTCTATCGAGTGACTGAGTGGAGAGAGAGGAAACACTTTACTCAGATCAAACACGAACATAATAATACATTTACATTACACTTCATTAACTAATACTTTTCTGTCGAGTGACTGAGAGGAGAGAGAGTAAACACTTTACTCAGATCAAACATGAACATAATAATACATTTACATTACACTTCATTAACTAATACTTTTCTGTCGAGTGACTGAGTGGAGAGAGAGGAAACAATTTACTCAGATCAAACATGAACATAATAATACATTTACATTACACTTCATTAACTAATACTTTTCTGACGAGTGACTGAGTGGAGAGAGAGTAAACACTTTACTCAGATCAAACATGAACATAATAATACATTTACATTACACTTCATTAACTAATACTTTTCTGTCGAGTGACTGAGTGGAGAGAGAGTAAACACTTTACTCAGTTCAAACATGAACATAATAATACATTTACATTACATTTCGTTAACTAATTCTTTTTAGTCGAGTGACTGAGTGGAGAGAGAGAGTAAACACTTTACTCAGATCAAACATGAACATAATAATACATTTACATTACATTTCATTAACTAATACTTTTCTGTCGAGTGACTGAGTGGAGAGAGAGGAAATAATTTACCCAGATCAAACATGAACATAATAATACATTTACATTACACTTCATTAATTAATACTTTTCTCTCGTCTGACTGAGTAGAGAGAGAGGAAACAATTTACCCAGATCAAACATGAACATAATAACACATTTATATTACATTTCATTAACTAATACTTTTCTGTCGAATGACTGAGAGGAAAGAGGGGAAACATTTTACACAGATCAAACATGAACATAATAATACATTTACATTACACTTCATTAACTAATACTTTTCTGTCGAGTGACTGAGTGGAGAGAGAGGAAACACTTTACTCAGATCAAACATGAACATAATAATACATTTACATTACACTTCATTAACTAATACTTTTCTGTCGAGTGACTGAGTGGAGAGAGAGGAAACAATTTACTCAGATTAAACATGAACATAATAGTACATTTATATTACACTTCATTAACTAATACTTTTCTATCGAGTGACTGAGTGGAGAGAGAGGAAACACTTTACTCAGATCAAACACGAACATAATAATACATTTACATTACACTTCATTAACTAATACTTTTCTGTCGAGTGACCGAGAGGAGAGAGAGTAAACACTTTACTCAGATCAAACATGAACATAATAATACATTTACATTACACTTCATTAACTAATACTTTTCTGTCGAGTGACTGAGTGGAGAGAGAGGAAACAATTTACTCAGATCAAACATGAACATAATAATACATTTACATTACCCTTCATTAACTAATACTTTTCTGTCGAGTGACTGAGTGGAGAGAAAGGAAACAATTTACTCAGTTCAAACATGAATATAATAATACATTTACATTACACTTCATTAACTAATACTTTTCTGACGAGTTACTGAGTGGAGAGAGAGGAAACAATTTACTCAGTTCAAACATGAACATAATAATACATTTACATTACATTTCATTAACTAATACTTTTCTGTCGAGCGACTGAGGGGAGAGAGAGGAAACACTTTACTCAGATCAAACATGAACATAATAATACATTTACATTACACTTCATTAACTAATACTTTTCTGATGAGTGACTGAGTGGAGAGAGAGTAAACACTTTACTCAGTTCAAACATGAACATAATAATACATTTACATTACACTTCATTAACTAATTATTTTTACTCGAGTGACTGAGTGGAGAGAGAGTAAACACTTTACTCAGATCAAACATGAACATAATAATACATTTACATTACATTTCATTAACTAATACTTTTCTGTCGAGTGACTGAGTGGAGAGAGAGGAAATAATTTACCCAGATCAAACATGAACATAATAATACATTTACATTACACTTCATTAATTAATACTTTTCTCTCGTCAGACTGAGTAGAGAGAGAGGAAACAATTTACCCAGATCAAACATGAACATAATAACACATTTATATTACATTTCATTAACTAATACTTTTCTGTCGAATGACTGAGAGGAAAGAGAGGAAACATTTTACACAGATCAAACATGAACATAATAATACATTTACATTACACTTCATTAACTAATACTTTTCTGTCGAGTGACTGAGTGGAGAGAGAGGAAACACTTTACTCAGATCAAACATGAACATAATAATACATTTACATTACACTTCATTAACTAATACTTTTCTGTCGAGTGACTGAGTGGAGAGAGAGGAAACAATTTACTCAGATTAAACATGAACATAATAGTACATTTATATTACACTTCATTAACTAATACTTTTCTGTCGAGTGACTGAGTGGAGAGACAGGAAACACTTTACTCAGATCAAACATGAACATAATAATACATTTACATTACACTTCATTAACTAATACTTTTCTGACGAGTGACTGAGTGGAGAGAGAGTAAACACTTTACTCAGATCAAACATGAACATAATAATACATTTACATTACACTTCATTAACTAATACTTTTCTGTCGAGTGACTGAGAGGAGAGAGAGTAAACACTTTACTCAGATCAAACATGAACATAACAATACATTTACATTACACTTCATTAACTAATACTTTTTACTCGAGTGACTGAGTGGAGAGAGAGTAAACACTTTACTCAGATCAAACATGAACATAATAATACATTTACATTACATTTCATTAACTAATACTTTTCTGTCGAGCGACTGAGGGGAGAGAGAGGAAACACTTTACTCAGATCAAACATGAACATAATAATACATTTACATTACACTTCATTAACTAATACTTTTCTGACGAGTGACTGAGTGGAGAGAGAGTAAACACTTTACTCAGATCAAACATGAACATAATAATACATTTACATTACACTTCATTAACTAATACTTTTCTGTCGAGTGACTGAGAGGAGAGAGAGTAAACACTTTACTCAGATCAAACATGAACATAACAATACATTTACATTACACTTCATTAACTAATACTTTTCTGTCGAGTGACTGAGTGGAGAGAGAGGAAACAATTTACTCAGATCAAACATGAACATAATAATACATTTACATTACACTTCATTAACTAATACTTTTCTGACGAGTGACTGAGTGGAGAGAGAGTAAACACTTTACTCAGTTCAAACATGAACATAATAATACATTTACATTACATTTCGTTAACTAATTCTTTTTACTCGAGTGACTGAGTGGAGAGAGAGAGTAAACACTTTACTCAGATCAAACATGAACATAATAATACATTTACATTACATTTCATTAACTAATACTTTTCTGTCGAGTGACTGAGTGGAGAGAGAGGAAATAATTTAACCAGATCAAACATGAACATAATAATACATTTACATTACACTTCATTAATTAATACTTTTCTCTCGTCTGACTGAGTAGAGAGAGAGGAAACAATTTACCCAGATCAAACATGAACATAATAACACATTTATATTACATTTCATTAACTAATACTTTTCTGTCGAATGACTGAGAGGAAAGAGGGGAAACATTTTACACAGATCAAACATGAACATAATAATACATTTACATTACACTTCATTAACTAATACTTTTCTGTCGAGTGACTGAGTGGAGAGAGAGGAAACACTTTACTCAGATCAAACATGAACATAATAATACATTTACATTACACTTCATTAACTAATACTTTTCTGTCGAGTGACTGAGTGGAGAGAGAGGAAACAATTTACTCAGATTAAACATGAACATAATAGTACATTTATATTACACTTCATTAACTAATACTTTTCTATCGAGTGACTGAGTGGAGAGAGAGGAAACACTTTACTCAGATCAAACACGAACATAATAATACATTTACATTACACTTCATTAACTAATACTTTTCTGTCGAGTGACTGAGAGGAGAGAGAGTAAACACTTTACTCAGATCAAACATGAACATAATAATACATTTACATTACACTTCATTAACTAATACTTTTCTGTCGAGTGACTGAGTTGAGAGAGAGGAAACAATTTACTCAGATCAAACATGAACATAATAATACATTTACATTACACTTCATTAACTAATACTTTTCTGACGAGTGACTGAGTGGAGAGAGAGTAAACACTTTACTCAGATCAAACATGAAAATAATAATACATTTACATTACACTTCATTAACTAATACTTTTCTGTCGAGTGACTGAGTGGAGAGAGAGGAAACAATTTACTCGAATCAAACATGAACATAATAATACATTTACATTACACTTCATTAACTAATACTTTTCTGTCGAGTGACTGAGTGGAGAGAAAGGAAACAATTTACTCAGTTCAAACATGAATATAATAATACATTTACATTACACTTCATTAACTAATACTTTTCTGACGAGTGACTGAGTGGAGAGAGAGTAAACACTTTACTCAGATCAAACATGAACATAATAATACATTTACATTACACTTCATTAACTAATACTTTTCTGTCGAGTGACTGAGAGGAGAGAGAGTAAACACTTTACTCAGATCAAACATGAACATAACAATACATTTACATTACACTTCATTAACTAATACTTTTTACTCGAGTGACTGAGTGGAGAGAGAGTAAACACTTTACTCAGATCAAACATGAACATAATAATACATTTACATTACATTTCATTAACTAATACTTTTCTGTCGAGCGACTGAGGGGAGAGAGAGGAAACACTTTACTCAGATCAAACATGAACATAATAATACATTTACATTACACTTCATTAGCTAATACTTTTCTGACGAGTGACTGAGTGGAGAGAGAGTAAACACTTTACTCAGATCAAACATGAACATAATAATACATTTACATTACACTTCATTAACTAATACTTTTCTGTCGAGTGACTGAGAGGAGAGAGAGTAAACACTTTACTCAGATCAAACACGAACATAATAATACATTTACATTACACTTCATTAACTAATACTTTTCTGTCGAGTGACTGAGAGGAGAGAGAGTAAACACTTTACTCAGATCAAACATGAACATAATAATACATTTACATTACACTTCATTAACTAATACTTTTCTGTCGAGTGACTGAGTGGAGAGAGAGGAAACAATTTACTCAGATCAAACATGAACATAATAATACATTTACATTACACTTCATTAACTAATACTTTTCTGACGAGTGACTGAGTGGAGAGAGAGTAAACACTTTACTCAGATCAAACATGAACATAATAATACATTTACATTACACTTCATTAACTAATACTTTTCTGTCGAGTGACTGAGTGGAGAGAGAGGAAACAATTTACTCAGATCAAACATGAACATAATAATACATATACATTACACTTCATTAACTAATACTTTTCTGTCGAGTGACTGAGTGGAGAGAGAGGAAACAATTTACTCAGTTCAAACATGAATATAATAATACATTTACATTACACTTCATTAACTAATACTTTTCTGACGAGTTACTGAGTGGAGAGAGAGGAAACAATTTACTCAGTTCAAACATGAACATAATAATACATTTACATTACACTTCATTAACTAATACTTTTTACTCGAGTGACTGAGTGGAGAGAGAGTAAACACTTTACTCAGATCAAACATGAACATAATAATACATTTACATTACATTTCATTAACTAATACTTTTCTGTCGAGCGACTGAGGGGAGAGAGAGGAAACACTTTACTCAGATCAAACATGAACATAATAATACATTTACATTACACTTCATTAGCTAATACTTTTCTGACGAGTGACTGAGTGGAGAGAGAGTAAACACTTTACTCAGATCAAACATGAACATAATAATACATTTACATTACACTTCATTAACTAATACTTTTCTGTCGAGTGACTGAGAGGAGAGAGAGTAAACACTTTACTCAGATCAAACATGAACATAACAATACATTTACATTACACTTCATTAACTAATACTTTTCTGTCGAGTGACTGAGTGGAGAGAGAGGAAACAATTTACTCAGATCAAACATGAACATAATAATACATTTACATTACACTTCATTAACTAATACTTTTCTGACGAGTGACTGAGTGGAGAGAGAGTAAACACTTTACTCAGTTCAAACATGAACATAATAATACATTTACATTACATTTCGTTAACTAATTCTTTTTAGTCGAGTGACTGAGTGGAGAGAGAGAGTAAACACTTTACTCAGATCAAACATGAACATAATAATACATTTACATTACATTTCATTAACTAATACTTTTCTGTCGAGTGACTGAGTGGAGAGAGAGGAAATAATTTACCCAGATCAAACATGAACATAATAATACATTTACATTACACTTCATTAATTAATACTTTTCTCTCGTCTGACTGAGTAGAGAGAGAGGAAACAATTTACCCAGATCAAACATGAACATAATAACACATTTATATTACATTTCATTAACTAATACTTTTCTGTCGAATGACTGAGAGGAAAGAGGGGAAACATTTTACACAGATCAAACATGAACATAATAATACATTTACATTACACTTCATTAACTAATACTTTTCTGTCGAGTGACTGAGTGGAGAGAGAGGAAACACTTTACTCAGATCAAACATGAACATAATAATACATTTACATTACACTTCATTAACTAATACTTTTCTGTCGAGTGACTGAGTGGAGAGAGAGGAAACAATTTACTCAGATTAAACATGAACATAATAGTACATTTATATTACACTTCATTAACTAATACTTTTCTATCGAGTGACTGAGTGGAGAGAGAGGAAACACTTTACTCAGATCAAACACGAACATAATAATACATTTACATTACACTTCATTAACTAATACTTTTCTGTCGAGTGACTGAGAGAAGAGAGATTAAACACTTTACTCAGATCAAACATGAACATAATAATACATTTACATTACACTTCATTAACTAATACTTTTCTGTCGAGTGACTGAGTTGAGAGAGAGGAAACAATTTACTCAGATCAAACATGAACATAATAATACATTTACATTACACTTCATTAACTAATACTTTTCTGACGAGTGACTGAGTGGAGAGAGAGTAAACACTTTACTCAGATCAAACATGAACATAATAATACATTTACATTACACTTCATTAACTAATACTTTTCTGTCGAGTGACTGAGTGGAGAGAGAGGAAACAATTTACTCAGATCAAACATGAACATAATAATACATTTACATTACCCTTCATTAACTAATACTTTTCTGTCGAGTGACTGAGTGGAGAGAAAGGAAACAATTTACTCAGTTCAAACATGAATATAATAATACATTTACATTACACTTCATTAACTAATACTTTTCTGACGAGTTACTGAGTGGAGAGAGAGGAAACAATTTACTCAGTTCAAACATGAACATAATAATACATTTACATTACATTTCATTAACTAATACTTTTCTGTCGAGCGACTGAGGGGAGAGAGAGGAAACACTTTACTCAGATCAAACATGAACATAATAATACATTTACATTACACTTCATTAACTAATACTTTTCTGATGAGTGACTGAGTGGAGAGAGAGTAAACACTTTACTCAGTTCAAACATGAACATAATAATACATTTACATTACACTTCATTAACTAATTATTTTTACTCGAGTGACTGAGTGGAGAGAGAGTAAACACTTTACTCAGATCAAACATGAACATAATAATACATTTACATTACATTTCATTAACTAATACTTTTCTGTCGAGTGACTGAGTGGAGAGAGAGGAAATAATTTACCCAGATCAAACATGAACATAATAATACATTTACATTACACTTCATTAATTAATACTTTTCTCTCGTCAGACTGAGTAGAGAGAGAGGAAACAATTTACCCAGATCAAACATGAACATAATAACACATTTATATTACATTTCATTAACTAATACTTTTCTGTCGAATGACTGAGAGGAAAGAGAGGAAACATTTTACACAGATCAAACATGAACATAATAATACATTTACATTACACTTCATTAACTAATACTTTTCTGTCGAGTGACTGAGTGGAGAGAGAGGAAACACTTTACTCAGATCAAACATGAACATAATAATACATTTACATTACACTTCATTAACTAATACTTTTCTGTCGAGTGACTGAGTGGAGAGAGAGGAAACAATTTACTCAGATTAAACATGAACATAATAGTACATTTATATTACACTTCATTAACTAATACTTTTCTGTCGAGTGACTGAGTGGAGAGACAGGAAACACTTTACTCAGATCAAACATGAACATAATAATACATTTACATTACACTTCATTAACTAATACTTTTCTGACGAGTGACTGAGTGGAGAGAGAGTAAACACTTTACTCAGATCAAACATGAACATAATAATACATTTACATTACACTTCATTAACTAATACTTTTCTGTCGAGTGACTGAGAGGAGAGAGAGTAAACACTTTACTCAGATCAAACATGAACATAACAATACATTTACATTACACTTCATTAACTAATACTTTTTACTCGAGTGACTGAGTGTAGAGAGAGTAAACACTTTACTCAGATCAAACATGAACATAATAATACATTTACATTACATTTCATTAACTAATACTTTTCTGTCGAGCGACTGAGGGGAGAGAGAGGAAACACTTTACTCAGATCAAACATGAACATAATAATACATTTACATTACACTTCATTAGCTAATACTTTTCTGACGAGTGACTGAGTGGAGAGAGAGTAAACACTTTACTCAGATCAAACATGAACATAATAATACATTTACATTACACTTCATTAACTAATACTTTTCTGTCGAGTGACTGAGAGGAGAGAGAGTAAACACTTTACTCAGATCAAACATGAACATAACAATACATTTACATTACACTTCATTAACTAATACTTTTCTGTCGAGTGACTGAGTGGAGAGAGAGGAAACAATTTACTCAGATCAAACATGAACATAATAATACATTTACATTACACTTCATTAACTAATACTTTTCTGACGAGTGACTGAGTGGAGAGAGAGTAAACACTTTACTCAGTTCAAACATGAACATAATAATACATTTACATTACATTTCGTTAACTAATTCTTTTTACTCGAGTGACTGAGTGGAGAGAGAGAGTAAACACTTTACTCAGATCAAACATGAACATAATAATACATTTACATTACATTTCATTAACTAATACTTTTCTGTCGAGTGACTGAGTGGAGAGAGAGGAAATAATTTAACCAGATCAAACATGAACATAATAATACATTTACATTACACTTCATTAATTAATACTTTTCTCTCGTCTGACTGAGTAGAGAGAGAGGAAACAATACACACCCAGATCAAACATGAACATAATAACACATTTATATTACATTTCATTAACTAATACTTTTCTGTCGAATGACTGAGAGGAAAGAGGGGAAACATTTTACACAGATCAAACATGAACATAATAATACATTTACATTACACTTCATTAACTAATACTTTTCTGTCGAGTGACTGAGTGGAGAGAGAGGAAACACTTTACTCAGATCAAACATGAACATAATAATACATTTACATTACACTTCATTAACTAATACTTTTCTGTCGAGTGACTGAGTGGAGAGAGAGGAAACAATTTACTCAGATTAAACATGAACATAATAGTACATTTATATTACACTTCATTAACTAATACTTTTCTGTCGAGTGACTGAGAGGAGAGAGAGTAAACACTTTACTCAGATCAAACATGAACATAATAATACATTTACATTACACTTCATTAACTAATACTTTTCTGTCGAGTGACTGAGTTGAGAGAGAGGAAACAATTTACTCAGATCAAACATAAACATAATAATACATTTACATTACACTTCATTAACTAATACTTTTCTGACGAGTGACTGAGTGGAGAGAGAGTAAACACTTTACTCAGATCAAACATGAACATAATAATACATTTACATTACACTTCATTAACTAATACTTTTCTGTCGAGTGACTGAGTGGAGAGAGAGGAAACAATTTACTCGAATCAAACATGAACATAATAATACATTTACATTACACTTCATTAACTAATACTTTTCTGTCGAGTGACTGAGTGGAGAGAAAGGAAACAATTTACTCAGTTCAAACATGAATATAATAATACATTTACATTACACTTCATTAACTAATACTTTTCTGACGAGTGACTGAGTGGAGAGAGAGTAAACACTTTACTCAGATCAAACATGAACATAATAATACATTTACATTACACTTCATTAACTAATACTTTTCTGTCGAGTGACTGAGAGGAGAGAGAGTAAACACTTTACTCAGATCAAACATGAACATAACAATACATTTACATTACACTTCATTAACTAATACTTTTTACTCGAGTGACTGAGTGGAGAGAGAGTAAACACTTTACTCAGATCAAACATGAACATAATAATACATTTACATTACATTTCATTAACTAATACTTTTCTGTCGAGCGACTGAGGGGAGAGAGAGGAAACACTTTACTCAGATCAAACATGAACATAATAATACATTTACATTACACTTCATTAGCTAATACTTTTCTGACGAGTGACTGAGTGGAGAGAGAGTAAACACTTTACTCAGATCAAACATGAACATAATAATACATTTACATTACACTTCATTAACTAATACTTTTCTGTCGAGTGACTGAGAGGAGAGAGAGTAAACACTTTACTCAGATCAAACATGAACATAACAATACATTTACATTACACTTCATTAACTAATACTTTTCTGTCGAGTGACTGAGTGGAGAGAGAGGAAACAATTTACTCAGATCAAACATGAACATAATAATACATTTACATTACACTTCATTAACTAATACTTTTCTGACGAGTGACTGAGTGGAGAGAGAGTAAACACTTTACTCAGTTCAAACATGAACATAATAATACATTTACATTACATTTCGTTAACTAATTCTTTTTACTCGAGTGACTGAGTGGAGAGAGAGAGTAAACACTTTACTCAGATCAAACATGAACATAATAATACATTTACATTACATTTCATTAACTAATACTTTTCTGTCGAGTGACTGAGTGGAGAGAGAGGAAATAATTTAACCAGATCAAACATGAACATAATAATACATTTACATTACACTTCATTAATTAATACTTTTCTCTCGTCTGACTGAGTAGAGAGAGAGGAAACAATTTACCCAGATCAAACATGAACATAATAACACATTTATATTACATTTCATTAACTAATACTTTTCTGTCGAATGACTGAGAGGAAAGAGGGGAAACATTTTACACAGATCAAACATGAACATAATAATACATTTACATTACACTTCATTAACTAATACTTTTCTGTCGAGTGACTGAGTGGAGAGAAAGGAAACAATTTACTCAGTTCAAACATGAATATAATAATACATTTACATTACACTTCATTAACTAATACTTTTCTGACGAGTTACTGAGTGGAGAGAAAGGAAACAATTTACTCAGTTCAAACATGAATATAATAATACATTTACATTACACTTCATTAACTAATACTTTTCTGACGAGTTACTGAGTGGAGAGAGAGGAAACAATTTACTCAGTTCAAACATGAACATAATAATACATTTACATTACACTTCATTAACTAATACTTTTTACTCGAGTGACTGAGTGGAGAGAGAGTAAACACTTTACTCAGATCAAACATGAACATAATAATACATTTACATTACATTTCATTAACTAATACTTTTCTGTCGAGCGACTGAGGGGAGAGAGAGGAAACACTTTACTCAGATCAAACATGAACATAATAATACATTTACATTACACTTCATTAACTAATACTTTTCTGATGAGTGACTGAGTGGAGAGAGAGTAAACACTTTACTCAGATCAAACATGAACATAATAATACATTTACATTACACTTCATTAACTAATACTTTTCTGTCGAGTGACTGAGAGGAGAGAGAGTAAACACTTTACTCAGATCAAACATGAACATAACAATACATTTACATTACACTTCATTAACTAATACTTTTCTGTCGAGTGACTGAGTGGAGAGAGAGGAAACAATTTACTCAGATCAAATATGAACATAATAATACATTTACATTACACTTCATTAACTAATACTTTTCTGACGAGTGACTGAGTGGAGAGAGAGTAAACACTTTACTCAGTTCAAACATGAACATAATAATACATTTACATTACACTTCATTAACTAATTCTTTTTACTCGAGTGACTGAGTGGAGAGAGAGTAAACACTTTACTCAGATCAAACATGAACATAATAATACATTTACATTACATTTCATTAACTAATACTTTTCTGTCGAGTGACTGAGTGGAGAGAGAGGAAATAATTTACCCAGATCAAACATGAACATAATAATACATTTACATTACACTTCATTAATTAATACTTTTCTCTCGTCAGACTGAGTAGAGAGAGAGGAAACAATTTACCCAGATCAAACATGAACATAATAACACATTTATATTACATTTCATTAACTAATACTTTTCTGTCGAATGACTGAGAGGAAAGAGAGGAAACATTTTACACAGATCAAACATGAACATAATAATACATTTACATTACACTTCATTAACTAATACTTTTCTGTCGAGTGACTGAGTGGAGAGAGAGGAAACACTTTACTCAGATCAAACATGAACATAATAATACATTTACATTACACTTCATTAACTAATACTTTTCTTTCGAGTGACTGAGTGGAGAGAGAGGAAACAATTTACTCAGATTAAACATGAACATAATAGTACATTTATATTACACTTCATTAACTAGTACTTTTCTGTCGAGTGACTGAGTGGAGAGACAGGAAACACTTTACTCAGATCAAACATGAACATAATAATACATTTACATTACACTTCATTAACTAATACTTTTCTGACGAGTGACTGAGTGGAGAGAGAGTAAACACTTTACTCAGATCAAACATGAACATAATAATACATTTACATTACACTTCATTAACTAATACTTTTCTGTCGAGTGACTGAGAGGAGAGAGAGTAAACACTTTACTCAGATCAAACATGAACATAACAATACATTTACATTACACTTCATTAACTAATACTTTTCTGTCGAGTGACTGAGTGGAGAGAGAGGAAACAATTTACTCAGATCAAATATGAACATAATAATACATTTACATTACACTTCATTAACTAATACTTTTCTGACGAATGACTGAGTGGAGAGAGAGTAAACACTTTACTCAGTTGAAACATGAACATAATAATACATTTACATTACACTTCATTAACTAATTCGTTTTACTCGAGTGACTGAGTGGAGAGAGAGTAAACACTTTATTCAGATCAAACATGAACATAATAATACATTTACATTACACTTCATTAACTAATACTTTTCTGTCGAGTGACTGAGTGGAGAGAGAGGAAACACTTTACTCAGATCAAACATGAACATAATAATACATTTACATTACACTTCATTAACTAATACTTTTCTGACGAGTGACTGAGTGGAGAGAGAGTAAACACTTTACTCAGATCAAACATGAACATAATAATACATTTACATTACACTTCATTAACTAATACTTTTCTGTCGAGTGACTGAGAGGAGAGAGAGTAAACACTTTACTCAGATCAAACATGAATATAATAATACATTTACATTACACTTCATTAACTAATACTTTTCTGTCGAGTGACTGAGTGGAGAGAGAGGAAACAATTTACTCAGATCAAACATGAACATAATAATACATTTACATTACACTTCATTAACTAATACTTTTCTGTCGAGTGACTGAGTGGAGAGAGAGGAAACACTTTACTCAGATCAAACACGAACATAATAATACATTTACATTACACTTCATTAACTAATACTTTTCTGTCGAGTGACTGAGAGGAGAGAGAGTAAACACTTTACTCAGATCAAACATGAACATAATAATACATTTACATTACACTTCATTAACTAATACTTTTCTGTCGAGTGACTGAGTGGAGAGAGAGGAAACAATTTACTCAGATCAAACATGAACATAATAATACATTTACATTACACTTCATTAACTAATACTTTTCTGACGAGTGACTGAGTGGAGAGAGAGTAAACACTTTACTCAGATCAAACATGAACATAATAATACATTTACATTACACTTCATTAATTAATACTTTTCTCTCGTCAGACTGAGTAGAGAGAGAGGAAACAATTTACCCAGATCAAACATGAACATAATAACACATTTATATTACATTTCATTAACTAATACTTTTCTGTCGAATGACTGAGAGGAAAGAGAGGAAACATTTTACACAGATCAAACATGAACATAATAATACATTTACATTACACTTCATTAACTAATACTTTTCTGTCGAGTGACTGAGTGGAGAGAGAGGAAACACTTTACTCAGATCAAACATGAACATAATAATACATTTACATTACACTTCATTAACTAATACTTTTCTTTCGAGTGACTGAGTGGAGAGAGAGGAAACAATTTACTCAGATTAAACATGAACATAATAGTACATTTATATTACACTTCATTAACTAGTACTTTTCTGTCGAGTGACTGAGTGGAGAGACAGGAAACACTTTACTCAGATCAAACATGAACATAATAATACATTTACATTACACTTCATTAACTAATACTTTTCTGACGAGTGACTGAGTGGAGAGAGAGTAAACACTTTACTCAGATCAAACATGAACATAATAATACATTTACATTACACTTCATTAACTAATACTTTTCTGTCGAGTGACTGAGAGGAGAGAGAGTAAACACTTTACTCAGATCAAACATGAACATAACAATACATTTACATTACACTTCATTAACTAATACTTTTCTGTCGAGTGACTGAGTGGAGAGAGAGGAAACAATTTACTCAGATCAAATATGAACATAATAATACATTTACATTACACTTCATTAACTAATACTTTTCTGACGAATGACTGAGTGGAGAGAGAGTAAACACTTTACTCAGTTGAAACATGAACATAATAATACATTTACATTACACTTCATTAACTAATTCGTTTTACTCGAGTGACTGAGTGGAGAGAGAGTAAACACTTTACTCAGATCAAACATGAACATAATAATACATTTACATTACACTTCATTAACTAATACTTTTCTGTCGAGTGACTGAGTGGAGAGAGAGGAAACACTTTACTCAGATCAAACATGAACATAATAATACATTTACATTACACTTCATTAACTAATACTTTTCTGACGAGTGACTGAGTGGAGAGAGAGTAAACACTTTACTCAGATCAAACATGAACATAATAATACATTTACATTACACTTCATTAACTAATACTTTTCTGTCGAGTGTCTGAGAGGAGAGAGAGTAAACACTTTACTCAGATCAAACATGAATATAATAATACATTTACATTACACTTCATTAACTAATACTTTTCTGTCGAGTGACTGAGTGGAGAGAGAGGAAACAATTTACTCAGATCAAACATGAACATAATAATACATTTACATTACACTTCATTAACTAATACTTTTCTGTCGAGTGACTGAGTGGAGAGAGAGGAAACACTTTACTCAGATCAAACACGAACATAATAATACATTTACATTACACTTCATTAACTAATACTTTTCTGTCGAGTGACTGAGAGGAGAGAGAGTAAACACTTTACTCAGATCAAACATGAACATAATAATACATTTACATTACACTTCATTAACTAATACTTTTCTGTCGAGTGACTGAGTGGAGAGAGAGGAAACAATTTACTCAGATCAAACATGAACATAATAATACATTTACATTACACTTCATTAACTAATACTTTTCTGACGAGTGACTGAGTGGAGAGAGAGTAAACACTTTACTCAGATCAAACATGAACATAATAATACATTTACATTACACTTCATTAACTAATACTTTTCTGTCGAGTGACTGAGTGGAGAGAGAGGAAACAATTTACTCAGATCAAACATGAACATAATAATACATATACATTACACTTCATTAACTAATACTTTTCTGTCGAGTGACTGAGTGGAGAGAGAGGAAACAATTTACTCAGTTCAAACATGAATATAATAATACATTTACATTACACTTCATTAACTAATACTTTTCTGACGAGTTACTGAGTGGAGAGAGAGGAAACAATTTACTCAGTTCAAACATGAACATAATAATACATTTACATTACACTTCATTAACTAATACTTTTTACTCGAGTGACTGAGTGGAGAGAGAGTAAACACTTTACTCAGATCAAACATGAACATAATAATACATTTACATTACATTTCATTAACTAATACTTTTCTGTAGAGCGACTGAGGGGAGAGAGAGGAAACACTTTACTCAGATCAAACATGAACATAATAATACATTTACATTACACTTCATTAGCTAATACTTTTCTGACGAGTGACTGAGTGGAGAGAGAGTAAACAATTTACTCAGATCAAACATGAACATAATAATACATTTACATTACACTTCATTAACTAATACTTTTCTGTCGAGTGACTGAGTGGAGAGAAAGGAAACAATTTACTCAGTTCAAACATGAATATAATAATACATTTACATTACACTTCATTAACTAATACTTTTCTGACGAGTTACTGAGTGGAGAGAGAGGAAACAATTTACTCAGTTCAAACATGAACATAATAATACATTTACATTACACTTCATTAACTAATACTTTTTACTCGAGTGACTGAGTGGAGAGAGAGTAAACACTTTACTCAGATCAAACATGAACATAATAATACATTTACATTACATTTCATTAACTAATACTTTTCTGTCGAGCGACTGAGGGGAGAGAGAGGAAACACTTTACTCAGATCAAACATGAACATAATAATACATTTACATTACACTTCATTAACTAATACTTTTCTGATGAGTGACTGAGTGGAGAGAGAGTAAACACTTTACTCAGATCAAACATGAACATAATAATACATTTACATTACACTTCATTAACTAATACTTTTCTGTCGAGTGACTGAGAGGAGAGAGAGTAAACACTTTACTCAGATCAAACATGAACATAACAATACATTTACATTACACTTCATTAACTAATACTTTTCTGTCGAGTGACTGAGTGGAGAGAGAGGAAACAATTTACTCAGATCAAATATGAACATAATAATACATTTACATTACACTTCATTAACTAATACTTTTCTGACGAGTGACTGAGTGGAGAGAGAGTAAACACTTTACTCAGTTCAAACATGAACATAATAATACATTTACATTACACTTCATTAACTAATTCTTTTTACTCGAGTGACTGAGTGGAGAGAGAGTAAACACTTTACTCAGATCAAACATGAACATAATAATACATTTACATTACATTTCATTAACTAATACTTTTCTGTCGAGTGACTGAGTGGAGAGAGAGGAAATAATTTACCCAGATCAAACATGAACATAATAATACATTTACATTACACTTCATTAATTAATACTTTTCTCTCGTCAGACTGAGTAGAGAGAGAGGAAACAATTTACCCAGATCAAACATGAACATAATAACACATTTATATTACATTTCATTAACTAATACTTTTCTGTCGAATGACTGAGAGGAAAGAGAGGAAACATTTTACACAGATCAAACATGAACATAATAATACATTTACATTACACTTCATTAACTAATACTTTTCTGTCGAGTGACTGAGTGGAGAGAGAGGAAACACTTTACTCAGATCAAACATGAACATAATAATACATTTACATTACACTTCATTAACTAATACTTTTCTGTCGAGTGACTGAGTGGAGAGAGAGGAAACAATTTACTCAGATTAAACATGAACATAATAGTACATTTATATTACACTTCATTAACTAATACTTTTCTATCGAATGACTGAGTGGAGAGAGAGGAAACAATTTACTCAGATTAAACATGAACATAATAGTACATTTATATTACACTTCATTAACTAATACTTTTCTGTCGAGTGACTGAGTGGAGAGACAGGAAACACTTTACTCAGATCAAACATGAACATAATAATACATTTACATTACACTTCATTAACTAATACTTTTCTGACGAGTGACTGAGTGGAGAGAGAGTAAACACTTTACTCAGATCAAACATGAACATAATAATACATTTACATTACACTTCATTAACTAATACTTTTCTGTCGAGTGACTGAGAGGAGAGAGAGTAAACACTTTACTCAGATCAAACATGAACATAACAATACATTTACATTACACTTCATTAACTAATACTTTTCTGTCGAGTGACTGAGTGGAGAGAGAGGAAACAATTTACTCAGTTCAAACATGAACATAATAATACATTTACATTACACTTCATTAACTAATTCTTTTTACTCGAGTGACTGAGTGGAGAGAGAGTAAACACTTTACTCAGATCAAACATGAACATAATAATACATTTACATTACATTTCATTAACTAATACTTTTCTGTCGAGTGACTGAGTGGAGAGAGAGGAAATAATTTACCCAGATCAAACATGAACATAATAATACATTTACATTACACTTCATTAATTAATACTTTTCTCTCGTCAGACTGAGTAGAGAGAGAGGAAACAATTTACCCAGATCAAACATGAACATAATAACACATTTATATTACATTTCATTAACTAATACTTTTCTGTTGAATGACTGAGAGGAAAGAGAGGAAACATTTTACACAGATCAAACATGAACATAATAATACATTTACATTACACTTCATTAACTAATACTTTTCTGTCGAGTGACTGAGTGGAGAGAGAGGAAACACTTTACTCAGATCAAACATGAACATAATAATACATTTACATTACACTTCATTAACTAATACTTTTCTGTCGAGTGACTGAGTGGAGAGAGAGGAAACAATTTACTCAGATTAAACATGAACATAATAGTACATTTATATTACACTTCATTAACTAATACTTTTCTATCGAGTGACTGAGTGGAGAGAGAGGAAACAATTTACTCAGATTAAACATGAACATAATAGTACATTTATATTACACTTCATTAACTAATACTTTTCTGTCGAGTGACTGAGTGGAGAGACAGGAAACACTTTACTCAGATCAAACATGAACATAATAATACATTTACATTACACTTCATTAACTAATACTTTTCTGTCGAGTGACTGAGTGGAGAGAGAGGAAACAATTTACTCAGATCAAACATGAACATAATAATACATTTACATTACACTTCATTAACTAATACTTTTCTGTCGAGTGACTGAGTGGAGAGAGAGGAAACACTTTACTCAGATCGAACATGAACATAATAATACATTTACATTACACTTCATTAACTAATACTTTTCTTTCGAGTGACTGAGTGGAGAGACAGGAAACACTTTACTCAGATCAAACATGAACATAATAATACATTTACATTACACTTCATTAACTAATACTTTTCTGTCGAGTGACTGAGTGGAGAGATAGGAAACACTTTACTCAGATCAAACATGAACATAATAATACATTTATTTTACACTTCATTAACTAATACTTTTATGTCGAGTGACTGAGTGGAGAGAGAGGAAACACTTTACTCAGATCAAACATGAACATAATAATACATTTACATTACACTTCATTAACTAATACTTTTCTGACGAGTGACTGAGTGGAGACAGAGGAAATACTTCACTCAGATTAAACATGAACATAATAGTACATTTACATTACACTTCATTAACTAATACTTTTCTGTCGAGTAACTGAGTGGAGACAGAGGAAATACTTCACTCAGATTAAACATGAACATAATAGTACATTTACATTACACTTCATTAACTAATACTTTTCTGTCGAGTGACTGAGTGGAGAGAGGAAACACTTTACTCAGATCAAACATGAACATAATAATACATTTATATTACACTTCACTAACTAACACTGCTGTCATAAAAATAGTATATTCAAGATTATGATAAAATTTAAGTGATGTATTACACGGTAAAAAATTGAGTGAAATACTAGAGAACGGTTAATTACGAATAATAAATAACTAAACGTACCGATAACAGCTAACTAACTCTTGACAGAAAACATCACTAGCTCTATCTCACACTAACGTTATCACAACCAATTAAATCTAAATGAGATTTGCACCGGCAAAACGTAATTTTGTTAGGAGAACGATCGTTCTCACTCGCACATATCAATCATCCACGGAGCGATTTATCGCTCGCTGAGCATCACGTGGCTGCCTCTAACGGCTAGGTTTGCACCTTTTCTAACGACAGTCAGACTTCCAAGGATCGTAGATTTTGATCCCAAAGTGTTAGACAGTCAGATTTGTATGATTAGGTGAATCAGTCAGAATGCATATTTCTCGGGAGCTCAGAATGGTATATTAGTTAAAACCCCATTATTATTGCACATACACCGACTGTACATTAACGTTGGTCAGTTTCGCCGTACGCTAAAAATCGCTGGATCTCACACTAGCAGCCTATATTTACCATTGAAATAAAACAGAGACGCGGTAACCGATTTTCCACCCTACACTGTTATTTGGCACTATGGTAATGTTTGGCACACAAGAGTATTTGGTGATATGTTGTGATACTTTTTATTTTTGTTTTCACATGCATATGATACAACTGACATGAGTTTGTTTCCTGCTGGCAGGGCGTGGCAGGGGCGGCGGAGGGGTGGGAGACGGGCCGGGGGAGCAGGGGTCGGTGACAGGGAACAGTGGCCCAACGTCTGACGTCAACTGGGAGCAGGTAGACGAGAGAGACGCCCACATGACACTGTGGGTGCCCGACTACGCCGTCACTCACTGCGCCAGCTGCAACATGCAATTCTGGATCGTCCGCCACAAGCACCACTGCAGGTATCACTACACCTGGGGCATCCAGGAACTGAACTACAGCCTTGTGTGTTCTAGGAACTGTGACCATGTGTAATCTGTAGACTTTGATCTAGGAACTGAACTGTAGACTTGTGTATTCCAGGAACTGTGGCCAGGTGTGAACTGTACACTTGTCTGTTCCAGCAACTGAATTGTAAACTTGTGTCTTCCAGGAACTGAACTCTAGAAATTGTGTCTTCCAGAATCTGCGGCCAGGTGTAAACAGCAGATTTATTTGTTCCAGAAACTGTGTACAGGTGTGAACTATATATTGTGCGTTCAGGAACTGTGACCAGGTGTGAACTGTAGACTTGTGTGTTTCAGGAACCGAACTCTACAATTGTGTCTTCCAGGATCTGCGGCTAGGTGTAAATTGCAGATTTATTTTTTCGAGGAACTGTGGCCAGGTGTGAACTGTAGACTTGTGTGTTCCAGGACATGTGGCTAGGTGTGAACTGTAGACTTGTGTGTTCCTGGAACTGAACTGTAAACTTGTGTCTTCCAGGAACTGAACTCTACAATTGTGTCTTCCAGAATCTGCGGTTAGATGTAAACTGCAGATTTATTTGTTCGAGGAACTGTGGCCAGGTGTCAACAGTAGACTTGTGTGTTCCAGGATATGTGGCTAGGTGTGAACTGCAGACTTGTGTGTTCCGGGAAATGTGGTCAGGTGTAAACTGTAGAATTGTGTATTCGAGAAATTTAATTGTAGACTTGTGTGTTCCAGGAACTGTGGCCAGGTGTTCTGCGCCGATTGCCCAGCAACACCTACCAACAAATGAAGTCCAGTGATCAAAGTTTTCTGCTGGACGGTGCCGCGTCCACTGTAGACTGTGTAGGTGACACCGTGACGACCGTTGACCTCTCCGCAGACTGTCACTGCACGACATTGCGAGCCCCTGGCCTGACCACAGACTGCCCGGTAGTGGATGGTTTCCTGTCGACCGGCGACTGTCCAAACTGTGACTGTTGGTTGCAGAAGGAGAGGCGCCCCCTGGTGACATATGTCGACGTCCACCCAGCGTCGTCTGTGCGTTGTTGCACGTGCTCTTGATGGTGCTTAGAACGAAAGGGTCGGGGGCGTGTCTGTCGATCTGTCACGTGGGTCTGTCGGAACTTATGCAGGGTTTACATCCCAGAATATCAGCGCTGCGAAATGGTTGCTAGAGAAGTAGTATTTTGTTTAATCTCGAACTATTTGGAGTTGGGAGGAATTAAATTGATCAAACCTAAGATTGCTCTCAGCAGATTTAGCATTTCCAAAATGTATAAACCTGTTGCCATTGACATTGCGAGTATCATTGTGTGATAGCTTCTTCTTAAAAAGGATGTAAATGCGTTTGAATCTCTAAACAATTGCAGCTCTAAGGATAATGTTTCGTTTTAAAATCATCTATGGTTTGATGAAATTGGTGTATTTTGTTTCTCTTTCCTGATACAACCCATCCTAAAAGTCAGGAATTCCCTTCTGGGCACAATTGAACCACCAACAAATGGCTCAGAACACATCCTATCCCTCCGTCTGTTTACTGAATCAGGCAAAGTGAACTTGCTGAGTGTATATATGCGGCTACACTCTGTTCCCCACCGGAAGTCAAAGACCTGTTCAACGAACAACTCCACTCTTTCATCAACGACATTCCCCGCTCTGAACATCTTTTATTGTTGGGAATTTTCAATGCTAGGGTCGGTGACGACCACAATTCATGGTCAACCTGGCTTGGTCACTACGGCCCTGGGAAAATAAATGAAATCGGACAGCGACTACTCCAGATGTGCTCTTATTACAACCTCTGCATCACCAACACATTCTTCCAAGCTAAGCCCCGCAGAGAATCTCATGGAAACATCCGCGATCCCATCGCTGGCACCAGTTGGACCTAGTCATTACCAGGCGGACTTCTCTTAACAATGTGCTCATCACTCGCAGCTTTCACAGTGCGGACTGCGACATTGACCACGCCCTGGCATGCAGCAAGGTTAAAGTCAGGGCAACGAAGATACAGGATTCCAACGGTGCCTATCACTGACTGAAAGGTACCTAAATTCCATTGAACATGCTCTGCATCGCACACCAGGAGGAGGAATGGAAGCCAAATGGTCACACATCAGAAACAGCATCTACAAAGCCGCTTTGACAACTTTCGGCAAACATAGAAAAAGCAGCGCATACTGGCTTGAGACCCACATATCCGACATGGAGCCCGCCATTGAAGCGAAACGCACCGCACTATTAACTACAAGAAGAACCCCAACGCAGCCACACTTGGTACTCTCAGAAAACAAGATATACAACGCAAAGGACAGCTAGGAAACGCGTCAATGACTTTATATGTATTCAGTTGTCATTCGACACTAGCGACATCATAGGGATGTACGAGGGAATAAAGACAGTTGTTGGACCTACCACAAAGAAATCTGCCCCGCTAACGAGCAAAACAGGAGAAACCAGATGCAGGAGAAATGCCGCGAATAGCAAGTGCCACTCAATATAGCCTTCATCGATCTGACCAAGGCTTTTGATTTTGTTAGTGGAAGCGGCATTTTCAAACTCATTGAAAAGATCTGTTGCCCGCCAAAACTAATGAAAATGGTCATAGCCTTCCACGACAACATGGAAGCCACAATACGGTATGAAGGAGCAACTTCGAAAGCTTTCCCCATCAAGAGCGGGGTTAAACATGGCTGCGTGCTTGCACCGACCCTATTCGGTATCTTCTTCTCAATGGAGTTATCGCACGCTTTCAGAACCTCTGAAGATGGAATCTACATTAACACCAGATCAGACGGCAAGCTCGTCAGTCTGGCCCGTCTGAAAGCAAATACTAGGTTAACCATCAGCATTAATAAGACGAACATCACGGGCCACGATGTTCTCAAAGCTCCATCCATCAACATCAATGATCA